>VZUI01039960.1:0-29361 GCA_013401135.1 Cettia cetti | reverse complement strand
ATAGATATAGATATAGATATAGATATAGATATAGATATAGATATAGATATAGATATAGATATAGATATAGATATAGATAGATAGATATCTCACATACACATAAGCTTAATGTGCATATCTATAATGCCTAATGTTTTCTTTGAAAATAAATAAATGCAAGGCATGAGTTGCAATCTTGCTTTAATTAAACTTGTTAATTTCTCCTTTTGGCTAAAAATGAAGGTGTGAATTTGAAAGGCTGATGTGCTACAAGGCTTTACAGCAGGTGGTGGAGGGGTGCATTGGGAGTTAAGGATTAGTGTCTTTGTAACCAGTAACAGATTTTAAGGAAGAGAAACTGAGGGTCAGAACTGGCAGTGCCTAATTTTTACACTATATATGATACCTTCTATTTGTTATTTGAGAAACAGTATTTGCCTTTGATTATGGGACACATTGGATTCACATTCACACCAAGGTACCACAATTTAAGTGAACATTAAAAAGCCCTGATTGCAGCACTTACATATGGTAACTGGTCATTATTGTTTTACGATATGACTGATTTTAGATTGTCACACTTAATTCCACTGAATTTTTACATTTTTCTAGTCTATCTGATTAATCAGGTCAATTACTGACAGGAAATAGAAATTTCACATATAGTACTCATAGGCATACATATTTGTTAAATAATTAAAATTTTCACAGTTGCTCTTGAATACCTGTGTGATACTTAAGAAATGGAAAAATTTGGTGAGCTTTTGCAATGAGAAAGCACTGGAAAATAGCAATGTTCTCTCTCTCTCTGGCCTTGGCTGCACACTTCCACTTCCCATTTTGTGTTGGCTCAAGTTGCTGTGCAGCCACGTGGTGCCCCTCTTTCCTGGTGATTGGTGACAGGGCTTTGCTGGTATGGAAGTTTTCTGAGTGAATAGAGAAGAGAGAGCTATTATTAATGGATGAACTTGGAAACTGTTTGCACAGTGCAACGCTCCAAATCTTATTACCAGGAGGAAACTCATTATATATATGTGTGTGTGTGTATATATATATAAAATATATATATGGAGCTATGATTTTTGGTAGGTCTAATTTGATAGTTCAATTAAAATATAGCAAAGAGCTAGAATAGTAACAACGCTACCATTCACAGTCCAAAATTATATGGGAAAGTCTCTTTACTTACACACACACATAAAATTGTAGTCTCTACTTACTTTCGCTGGTGTTCTGTTCCAGACTCCTTCAAGGTGGTTAAGGTTGTGGGACACTTTCTCAGGCAGAAAAGATAGGAAAGGGTGCTAGCAAGTTATGTCCCCATTTGGACACCAGCAAGAGTTCGGTGCTTTTGGGGAAAGTAGAAGGGGTTCTTTCCTCCTTCTTTTGGGTGTCCACTTGTATTTATGTTTATCCATTTTCTCAATGACTTTCAAGTATTCCCTTAACTTGTTCTCCGTTATTTTCATAATTCTCCTTGCTTGTTTTTCTGTAGTCATGGTAAGTCTAAACTGGTTTAACAAGATTTTATGCCTGTAGAGACCAATGACTGACCATTGTGATTTCTGCTTATTTCAGTGTCCCTGGTACCACTCTGTTTTTATACTCTTGTATGCCATATCTTATCCAATTCAATTTACAAATAATAATTACTTTTTGTCACTATAAACTAAAGGTAACATATCAAACCTAACCTCTAGGTAACCGACATTGTAGCTAAAATAAGTTAAATCCGTTTATGCCACAGGTTTGCCCAGGCAGGCTTGGAGCTCCTACATTGCCAGGTTAAAACCAAACCAAAGTGGGCTTTTAACCATAGTGGTAAAGCACTATATGTACTGCACTAAAACCATTTTATCTCACTCACAGCTTCTCCACCCAAGCCTGTCCAAGTCAGGAAACCCTGATAATTCTGGGCTCTGCCTAGTATAGCATGTTGTCTGCACCCCATCCATGAGAAAACCTTGTTCATTACTTCATTGGAACTGGAAGATAAGATCCTGGGACTTGTCTCCCAAACTACCAGCAGCACTTGGCTGTGCCAGTACACTGAGAGCATCAACAGAAGCCAGGTCAGGACTCTGATGAATATGGCAAGGCTGAAGAATTCAAGGGTCATACTTACAAGTTATTTTATGCCTGAAACCTCTTGAGCTTTATCTCTGCCAGTGCAATTCTATCTGTCAGGTGCTTTTGCAGTTAGAGATGTCCATATCCTCCCACAGTGGTGGGCATTGTGAATACTTTTAACCAAGTGTTGGAATCTGAATTCTTTATTCATGGGGATAAATAGGGTTGTGGATTCTGCTGTGGATATAGGAAACAAAAAACTACTTTCTAATTTTTTTTTTTTTTTTAGTGCTTTTTCTTTCCCAGGGTACTTTTTTATTTTGTAAAAAGTTAGTCATCTAAGAGTGGTGCTTGGCCCAGTGGTGCTTTCTTGCTTCTTTCCCTCTTCTTTGTAGATACACATCACCACAAGCCCATCCAACCATACCTTATGTCCACAGCAGTCACTTTCCTATGATTCTACATTTCCTTTCTTTGAAAGAATACGTGACAGGGATTTTTATTCAAGTTAGGGATTATCAATTTACAGCACACTTGTAATACACAGCAAAAACTTGAACACTTTTTTTCTCCTGTGGTATTTACCCAACATAGAAAAAGTTATCTCTTCAAACATGTTTAAAAAGGTAAAACATACGGCTTTTAGTCAGCTCTGTTAGGGACAGCAACCCATGTAAAAATCTAGTGATTTCAAGGGATGGACATACGGCTTCTGCAAATCAAAAATAAACACGTTTTCATTGACTATTCAATATTACAACTGTTTGCATTTCAGTTTAGGAAAACTAGGAAAAAAAACAGAGAAAATCCTATTGGGTTTTGACAACACACTAAGTTCACATAAAGCTCAGAACTTGCCATTACTCAGAACTTGGAATGGACTCTGTATTTCATCTTGAGTAGTAAATTATACATTTTATAAGGAAGGAAAATGACTAATAGAGGAAGAAGCACTTTGGTGATGAGTGGAAAATGATTATTTACAATGCAGTAATTTGATACATCTTTTTCAGGTTGTAGCTGAAAGATATTTTAATGTGAGAAAGGTAAGATAATATTTACCAGCAATTACTCATATGACTGTTCCTCCCTTTGCTGAAAAATTGAAAGCAGAGTGCAATCTATAATGAATCTTCTCTACACTTCCTTTCTTGGTGGATCTGCAAAAAAGCCCTGTGAAAATCAGTATAATGCATGACTTTTAGCCATGGCCTATGACATTTAGGACAGTAATTTAATTTTGGGAAGCATGTCAAGAAATACAACTCAAAGAAGGTTTTGGCTTTTCTGTCTGTAATCCCATCAGTATTCAGAATTTCAGATAGAGTGCAGAAAAGGATACTATCATTTCTATCAGGGTGGCATCCCAGGGACATCCAGGAACAGAGCTCCATTGTGCTAAGCAGTACAGAAATGCAGTAGCTGACATCATGTGCCCTGACAAGGATGCCAGGAATTCCTGGCCAGGCCTAAGTGTTGCTCAAAGTTGTAGGGTGTGTCTTCCTGAAAAAGGGAGGCAGTAAACAGAGCTACTAGCTCAAGTCCCAGAAGTGATTGTGCATCTATGGATAGCAGGACTACCCCTGGGAAAAATCTGAATCTTGATCTATGTCTCTTTAAATATTTCAACCCATTATTGGAGCAGGGTTCAGGGCCAAAAATGGTACCAAGTTCCGTGGTTTTGAAAACAGAACATGAAGTATACAATCTTGATTCGTGAAATAGCATGAAGTATTTAAAAGAAGATGCAGGGAAAACTACTGAAAACACTAAGAAAATGTTTTCTCATCAAAGAGAACAAAATCTGTCCATGACAAAGGACTTCCCTGAGCTAAGGAGACAATTCCATTTTCTCAGGAGCCTTTCTATGATGCGCAATTCTTATGAATCACAATACCATATTCTTGTTAAGTTTTGCCCCTTGTGCTCTTCATTTCTAGGATATAGTTAAGAGCCATTTCAGCTATGTTCAAGTAAGAAACATCTGCTGTACCAGTGTGCCAGCATTACCAGGGTTGGCTCTCCAACTGAATTTTTATTAGGCATTACCTTAACAAACATACTGTGCTTGTCAGCATTATATAAAAAGGGAATAATCTCAGGTCTTTCTGTAATAGATCAGTCCTCTGGTTTGAGATTTATTTTTTTTTAAATTCTAATTGAATATTCTTGCAAAAGCAATCATATGCTTTTTACAAACATTTTTGATAATGGGTAGTAAATAGAAAAAGGTGTGCTGCCTGTTATTTTATGAGAAGCCTACTTAATCTTTTATCTTTCTTTTTAAATCTTGCTAAAATTGATTATTCAATTATTTTCTGCTACAATTTTTTTAAAACTGGTTTAATTCTTTTTTTTTTCCTAGTATAGCCTATTTTTTCCCAGTGCATTCGGTTTGGCAGACATAATTTCAGCTATATGGTGGAGATGACATATTTATCTCTTGCTAATACTTTCTCAATAGCTTTTGAACTTACTGTGTAATTGCAACCAAATTTATCAGAGCAGTAGAACTATCAAAATTACACTAGACTCTATAAGCTTTGTAAAAAAACTGAAGTTGGGCAGAGGAGACATTAATTTTTCTTTCCTTTTTAGGAAAGGTTTCTGAAGGAGAGCCAAGGAAGGGTTTTACTGTGCTCTGATGTGCTCTGGCACACAAGGAAATAAAAAATCAGTGCAGCACATCACCATTCTTACAGTAACAGTCTAATAGGATGTGCGTGGCCAGTGGTCACATCCCATAATCCAAAGCTAGGAGAAACACATAGTGCAGGAGTTGGGGTTCCTGCAGAATGGCTCATGAGCAGAGCTGGTTACTTCTAGTATAGGGGGCAACACTGACATATGTGCCATAAATCATATAGGAACAAGGCTTTCTGAGTCATTAATCCACTGGAACAGGGTTCAGTTTACAAATCCTTGTCTCCTCCTGCAGTTCCTCATTTTGCTATTTACTAATGCATGATATTTACTGCCATTACTACTACTGCTACTGCAGAAATAAGTGAGCAAATAAATGAAACCCAGAGACTTTCCACTGGAAGCAGCATGAACAATCTATCAACACTGTATTTCTGAGAGGTAATGCCAGTTAACTGCAATGTGATCTAAAGCTCTGCTGTTGCTCTAACAAGTGGATCCCAGTTGTTAAATTGCTGCATTTGCTATTCTGCTTGTCAATAAAAGTGCAGGATCAATCCATACTGGAACTAACTGTGAGTTATCATTTATAGATGTCAAATCCTTATGCTTAAAGTAGAAATCTAACATATCAATCTTTACTTTTCATATCCACTTTATTTTTTAAATTTAGGTCAAAATCAGTACCTTTTAACAATAACAGCAAGAGAAAAAAATTAATAATTTTGTGTCCAGGATGAGAATTGACTTTTATATTTTAATTGGTTTTGGTTTTGGCTAGATAGAACTGAGCCAAAAATGTTTTGATCTCAGTTGTTTTTAACCAGGAGGTTTTATGCAGAAACTGTTTTAAATTATTTATTTATTTTTACTAGCAAGCTATTTTGAAATTTTTTTTAATCTTCAAATTTCTCATTATGTGCTTCCCAGCTTATATATCTTTCTCTCTAGTTAACTTCCATTTTTTATTTCTGATGTGGACTTTGTTTCAGTAAATACAGTTACACTGCTTGGTTCTGTGATTTTTGGATGCATTATTTTCATTAGCAGTTATACATATCAATCCTATTTTTTTTCTTTTTTTTCCTTTTTTTTTTTTTTGTGCAGTAAAAACCTTTTCTATCTGTACAGTAAAAAATATTTGCTACAAGTTAAAAGATGCAGTTTTTTTGGATGATCATTGTTGTTTCCATGGAGTTTTAAAACTCACTCATCCTATGAAAGACCTGAAAGTTATAACCAAGCAAACACATTTTTATTTAGATAAATAAAATAAAATACCCTTGAAGTCTCTGGGAGAAAAAAAAAAAAATTAGAGCAGCATCAGAAATCAGTACTGCTTTGATTTTTTTTCAAGACCAGGTAGGAAAAATCCTGTTCTTTAATATAAAGACATTGTCTGTAAACATTGATAACAATGTTTTCAAAAATAATTTATTTGCCCATTTTGTAAAAAAACTTCTGCTGATTTTAGCCACAATAGGATTGCACAAAGTAAATGGAAGTTGTGTCCTAGATTTTTCTTTTTCTTACAATGACTGGTTTGTGCATTTTCAGTTGCTACTTTATATGGGGCTTTCCTTATAATATTATAGGGTTTGCATTATTCCTTCCAGCCAGCATTTCTCAACAGTAGCTTTTTGCAAACAGGCACTTATATATATCACAGGCACTTTTCTCTCTAATTAAAGCATCTCCTAGTTCTTCAAACTCAAAGATAACATTTAGATTTAATTTCTATTATATAATGATCTATTATATCCACCTGGAGGTTAATGAAGAAGTGGTGGCTTTCATAAATGTTGCATATGAGATGGAACAATTTAACTACATGGAGTCTCCTTCCATGACATTTGCATAAAATGATGGCATTAAGCTCCCAGTGGTGCTCTTCCCATCATACACAGGATCAAAGAGCTATTATGCTCTGTCTGCAGCTGTTAAATGCTTTCAAGGACTGTTTTCAGTCTCTCAATTTTTCAAGAGTATTTGCCATGGGGAGCTATCGGCCTTTCCGCTGTACTCAAGCTGCAATTTTCCCTAAACAGTGTTGTGTTCAGGTGACTGCCATGTTCAATTTCTCAAGATTCAGCTGTAGAGTCATGTAACACATAGCATACCACAGTGGTGAAACGTGGTCTCTTTTTCTCAGGAACCAGAGCTCTCTCGGGAGCTGCCTCCTGCTGAGTGGCTGCTAGCACCTCCTCAGTGTGCTTCATGTGGAAATAATGACTTAGGCAGCCACAACAGTGAGGAAACAGGATGCAAGGACGTGCATGTGTGCATGTGGATGTAAGGGAGAGGGACAAAGATGAGGAAGAGGCACATGGATGAGACTTAAATGTAAGTGTTTTTTGTTCTTTTAGTTATGGTATCAGAAACTTAGCTCCCAGTGCAAGGGTAGTTGCGCACTGAAATGTTGTAACTAACATTTATGTTGTAATAAACTGTTTTTTCTCTTCTCCTCCAGTTTCCTGTAAAGGCAATTGCTCATCTTACAAGCACCAGGTATTGAGTTCAGAATTTTCATAACTCATTACACAACACTAGGCTGCTTAAATCCACAAATTACAATCTCCCATAAAATCAATCACTTTGCAAATAGCTGATTAGACGAAAGTCTTACAGATGAATTATCAAAGAAACAATCCACTTATGAATCATGAAAGTAGTTAATAGAAGAAAGTACCTTAAGTGATACAAAATCTTGCATGATATTTTAGGATGTGGTTAATACTACAGCCTTTTTAGTGCAATTGCCAATAATTCTCAGAGGGTTTGTCATGGACCATTCTTGAAGCAGATGCCTGTTATACAGAGAAAAGCTTTGTCTGGGCAGATCTGCAAATGATGTATGATAGGATTATATAAGTTAGCACTGCTTGTTCATTCCAACACTTGCATTTTAATTTTGTTTTTTACCCAGTTCTCAGGCAAACACACTTATGCTTCTAACAGACCTGCAATAGAAACATTGAGCATAAAAGTCACCTGTTAAAAGTTTTAGTCAAACATAGTGGCAGTGGCTGAGAACATATGCTCTTATGCATGGCAAGCTCTAGATGATGCCTCTCTACTAGAGTGTTTCTTCCCACTCTCCTCCTTGTGCTTATGTCATGGAAGTATTTTCTTAAATGTGGCTTCAAGACTACAGCAGGTGTATCAGCCCCTTGCAGCACTGAGAGTCAAATCCAGCCTGCTAGGGGAAGACTGGATGTCAATCCTTGACATTGTCCAGATCCCTCAGAAATGTCATAAGCTCCTTTTTTAAATCAGAACAGATTGACAAAAGTCCTCACAAAACCCCTGTGTCCAAAAAAAAAAAAAAAAAAACACAACCAAAAAAACCCCCTCAACCCAAATCAAACCCAAGACACAGAAACCAACTTCAAAACTTTTCCCAAATTACTGCTTGCACAGAACCTGAAACACACTGGCGTCCTTAACTGGTTTGATGGCACTGACAGAGGGCCTGCCCAAGGGTCGCTCCTTGGAGAATGCTTCCTTGAGGAACTGCTCTGAGCACCAGCACTGGGGCTGGGGGCCTGACTGCCTGTCAGCACAGGCACTGCATTTCTAAATTCACACTGGCAAAGGAAATATGCCTGGGCCACCAGGCCAGCTGTTCCCTCTGGGATGAGGGGTGGAAACAGCAGGGCTTCACATGGAGCAGCCAGGGAGCATATCCAACACATGAAAGGCAGCCAGGACTGACCTGTCCAGATCAGTAGTATAGTGAGGAAGGAGGTCTGAAGTCAAGCCTGGAATTCAATCTGTGGGTCAGGATCAGGTCCAGAAAACACCTGGTGGGTACACAGTGATGAGACTAGGCTCAGTAAAACCAGGGAGTTAGCCTGCAAGTTGGTGCTGGGTCAACATGGTCCGCACCAGCCATGACTTGGCTAAACTGCCCACCAGTACTCCTCTAGCTCAGGCCCAGGTCTCTCTCCTGGGCCCATGGCTGTAGGTACTGTCCCAGGTGAGGCAGCTTCAGCATTCTGGATTGTTTGAGCACAACAGAGGCCAGAAAGAGAAAGCACCAGAAAGAGAAAACCAGCTTGCAGGGGATAGTGAGAAGAACCATGGGATAGGCATTGCTTTTCCTAAAACCTCCTAAGTTCAGGATATCAAAAATCTGGTTTGTTTTCTAACCAATCATGCTATCATGTTGTTTTATTCTGTTCTGGCTGCAGACCAAGTTTTCTTATGCCTTGGTACCAGCTGAACTCATGGCAAGTTTATAGAGATGTGCACGTCGAGGGTATCTGATAGTTCTAGGTCCCCCCGCGGCATCTGGCTGGGTGAGAGTCATGTGTAATTAGGAGGAGCCCCTTGCGCAGAACAGAGTGCACAGTGAGGCATAGCAGCCCACAGGGCAGGCAGTCTTCATAAACCTGCAGGCTGAGAACACTCTTTGTACTCTAGAAATAACCTACCTCCACAGACAGTCCTTGCCTTGTTGGTGTACAGCACTATGTAAGAAAACAGAATAAAAGAGTTTAAAATATCACCTGTCCTTCACAGTTTGGGTGACCAAGTACAAATGGATCAGTCTGCCTGGACACTGTAGCCAGTGTCTTTGCCTTATCTTTTAATTTTCCCTGTATGATTGCAAATAATTATGGTTGTGGCATCCTTTACCTTAGGGGCTGTTGTCCCCCAAAGATCAGTATGGGCTCTGAGAGAAGGAAGATTTCTGCTCTGAATAATTCCTATATGGGGTATTTGTGTAAGGCTCTCTGCTTTCCTTTAAAGGATACTAGAAATACACTTTTCACACCTCCACTTTTAGAATACATCTGTTGCATGAAGCAGTTTGTAGGGACTTAGGCTGTTGAAAGATTTAGTACATGTTCCCAGCTCCATCTCATCTAACTGCTTTTCAGGACGAGAATTAGTCTTTTTATTTAGTCTTTTTATTTAGTTGTATTACACTTAAACCCTGAAGTTCAATGTACTTCTGTGTGGCCCACCTGTGGACATGCCCAGAAAAGTTATTGTGTTTTCCAAACTCATAGTAATGAGGTCAATTTGATATAAACTGGACATTTTCTTCTTTTTTTTTTTTTCCTTCTTTTTTTGGTGTGTGGAGGAACTTCTGAAAGTTACTGTTAGATGCTAATGTAATATGCTAATGTTAGAAGCATCTGTTGGCAGCCAAGAACAACAAAAGGTACCCACAGATGGAGTTTGCAATAAATATTACGTGCCTGAGGACCCCTATAAAATATAATAAACATTTAGCTACATTGGACACATTTCCACAAAATAGATTCTAAATTACTACTGGCATTGAAAATATATTGTTTTTAACTCAGCAAAACAAGTTTAGTTTTACATGAATGTTCAGAAGTTTTAGGGCTACAAGGAGAATTTGCCTCAAGCTAGTCAAGTATAATGATAACTGTCTTATTCCTCTTTATTTTATAGTTAAAATATGAAAAATTAAAGAGATTAACATTGTGAATTCTTGGTATATATTTCCCTTTTTTTCTGTCTTTATCAGAAGCAAAAATCTTGAATAAGCCAAATTTACCTTTGACATAAACTGAAGTAATTTTCTCCTAAAGCTGTAGTCTGGTTTTTTTCATATTTCAGTACATTTTGATGGACTCCATTGTTAATTGAGAAATTCAGTCTCTAGAGGGAAGTTTTGGACACATGATGAGTACTAAACTGATGCTTGATTTTTTGACACCACAAACTCATTTACCCTCCTAATCCACCCAAAATTCTAGCCTTTCAATTCCAGTTCTATAAAATATTGTATTTAATTCTGATGTAGATGACAACTTTGGGCAATTTGCAAGTAGAGCTGGTACATGAAAGCAGAACTGTTACAAATTATGGTATACATTGTTCTCTGCAGTTTGTATTTCTGAAGAACTGCTGTAAAATATTTTTATACCCTTCTCTTTAGAGTACAAAGTAATGCAATATATTTTGGAATTTCAGTGGTGCCTTTCTACCACTGTTGCTGCTAAAACTTTTCTTCAAGAAAAACAAAATTTCCTCTCCTTTCTCTGTTACTCTCCTGAGTCTGAATTCAGTCTTCTTTCTGGAGACATCTCAAGTCATGTGAACACTTTTTTGGTAGTCATGGCTGCTCTTACACTCTGATCTTATCTTTCTCTGATTAATTCATGTTTTTAGAGAATTGAATTACTAACCATGACAAAAAGAATAGTAATCATTCCTTTCTTTGGATTAGCACTGAAAAGTATAAAATTGTAGATCAAAACCAGACTATCAATAGAAGGCTAGTATTTCAATGTACTTCCTTATCACATCTCAAGCAATTTAATTTCTGTTGCCTCAGTTTAAGAATTACAGATTAGGCAGAAAGTCATCCCAAGTTTGTATAAATTTTTAAAAATTTCCTTTGATATTTAATCTAAAACCTAGAACTTTAATAGTTAAAATCATAGAGTAGTTTATTGGATGTGTCATATTAGCTAATATCTGATTAAGATGATGTGCAGTTAACTTAGAACTTCTATACAGTAATAATAATATACTGATGTTCCCAAATCAGGAACAAAATAGTTTTAACAAAATCATGGACAAGTTCAGGTTGGAAGGCACCTCCAGAGGTCTTTTTTAAAGCAAAGTCAGACCACGTCATTGAGGGCTTTAACCAGCCTAGGATGAAAATCTGGAAGAATGAGAATACACAATCTTCTCTGGGAAACCTGTTCCAATGCTTGTTTGTCCTTGTGGTGAAAAGGTTTGGCCTTATACCTATTGGGAGCCTTTTTTTGTTTCAAGACTTAATTGAAAACTGATTTGAGCCTTTGGATGGCTGGCAGCAGTACACATAAACTATCACACTGGTATTTATTCATATGAAAGGACTTAAGCTACTACCTCAACACAAGTAATCAAGCTGTGACAGATGTCATCACGTTTTATTACAAAATGTAGGTTTCCACTTCTTAACTGAATAACTTAGCAGAAACAGCAGTTTCCAAAAATCTGTAAGTAGCGATGAGCATACCCTACAGTTCTACTGAGCACATCTGCCATAACAAACCTGCCAAAATTTCAAAAAATCAATGGATCTGTCAAGAATAGAGCAGTTGCTTTTTCAATCCTTTATTTATAACCAAGTAAAGCATTTAACTATAGCCTCCTCCCTGCTGGGATCTTCTTCTGTCACTAGAAAAAACATGCAGCAGACCTTTACTCCTCTGATGAAAGGGCAGCATTATGCCTTACTGCTTTTTGAGAGCTACCACAGAGCAAAACGAAGAATTTTCATCTGAGATACAGATTTCTTATGCCATTCAAACATTTCTTTCCCACTTAATGGTATGGATAGATAATGTCAAACACAGGACATTTTGCAGAACTATTGAATATAACTTCCCTAAATCATTTGCAGCCAGAATGAAACACAAACCCAGAAACTTGAAGACTGAAAAGTTTTTCCATGTTCTGAAATTTTGGAATACCTACAATAAAAGGAAAAACTATTGTATTTCATCCAAGTACCAATGTTACTTACAGCAAAGATCAACATTGTTAATCCCTACTTATTTTTATCAATTCATTTAGCCTGAGAAAAACTGTGGAAACATCTGTGAAAACTTGCTCTTTTTATTCTATCAAAGTAAGAATAAAAGGATATGGTACAGAGCACCCTTCAGATATCCATAAAGAAAGGTGAAATCTGTTAGCAATAGCATTTTTATTTTTTTTAAACAAAGAGAAGATAAGAGATCTAGCTGAAGATGAAGTAAGGACATAGTTAAATAGTAAGTCTAAACGACTAATATACAAATAAAATAAAATGAAAGGATGGTCTTTCAGATATTTCACAAGTCTCTTATGTGACTAAGAAGTTTGGAAAAAAGAACCCAAACAAAGACGGGATACATACCCATATTCCCTGTTAGTTGTTCTGTTCTCTGTAAAAATTACTGTATAAACATATAATTTACACCCTTGCAAAATATTTTTATGGATGTTTTTCTGAAGCTCGCATCCAAGGAAAAAAACTTCTGGCTGATGAAGCAGCATTTAGATCCAGAAAAGCTTATAAAAACAAGAATTTATTATTCATGCCTTATATAAGAGCTACTCCAAATCATTTAAAGCTAAAATAAGATTAAACGGTTTCACCCGAAGATAGGGCTTGGATAGAATCACTTAGTATGACCAAATCTCTTTTTTTATTATTTGAAACCTTTAAACCTCACATGAAGCAGTGGAGAGATATATATATATATATATTCACACACACACAAATACATATATATATATGTACATATATACATATATGAACACTTTGAGGCATTGAATGCTTTGAGTTGTTGCAACAATATCTGGAGAACATGAAGAACAGCAAGGTAAAACAAACAAGCCATGAAATGGCAAAAATTGTTTCTGACATCTGAAACACTGCAGCACTTTATTGCTATATCTGTCCTAGCTCAAAAGATAACTGAGAATTCAAATCAGTTAGTAAATATGACAGAAAAAGAAAAATTTAATCTAGAAATCTTAGCAAAAAAAAATTAGTAATAGTCAGTTAGACCTCTAAATAGTGTAAAAAATGTATCTCTTTTAGTTTGATGTGAAATGTTTGAATTTGAAATTTGAAAAATTTCAAATTTTTTATTAAAAAAAAGAGCAATTAAGAAGCCATCATTTTCACAATGAAATGTTGTAAAAGGTTACTACATGCTATCTTTGGATTAGGAATGACTAATGAGAAGAAAATATTCTGCATTTACCATAACAGGAGATAAGATGAATTAAATCAGAGCAGACAAAGAAAACTTCAGTTTCAAAACTTGTGTGTCAGATGGGGCAGATTTTGGAGTGAAGACATGCAGGGAATAATGCTGAATGTGCCAGAGGTTAGGGAACATGTGGTAGCTGTGGTTTGATGATGGCTGATGGATGTGGTAGCTCATATTTTACCAGCCTGTGCAACTCCTATTATAAATGCAGTAGGGTTTGCTGCATGAGGTTTCCTTGTATTCCCTCAATTAGCATGCTATTCCAGAGTAGTTTTCAAGTACAATGCAAAATGTTTAGTAGTTTAGACAGTTTAAGTAATGCAATGTAAGTGTCTTTTGGTATATATACGTGTGTGTGTGTTCACATTGCTTTGTAATGAGATGGGTGTTCATCAACATTTTCATTTATTTTCTATGACAGGTTATATGCCTCTTCCAGAAGTCTTAAGTCTGACCAACCTTTTAAGAAATTCATCATCAATCTGCCTTTTGTTTTTTTTCAGGCAGATGGATCTTTCCTAAAACCAAACTAGAAAAAGTAACATTAGTTATCCTGTTGCCTGTGTAGCTGGTCCAACTTCAGGATGATCAGCTTTGGTGGATGTACCCATGCTTGTTTAAAATCATGTCTGCACGCAGTTAAACACATAGACATGACACAGCATGCATTCACTTATATTGGCTTTATACAGTGATAGACTCCACAATTTAAAAACTTATTTTATTTTACAGGGATTGCCAACAAGAAAATATACATGTCTTTTACCTCAGTCCTTTTCAGAATTATGGAAGAGATTAATCCACTGTTCTCTAATCCTCCAATAGGATGAATATTTCAGACCATGATTTCAGCTGTCAGGACTAAAGGAAATGCTTTTATTTTGGGGATTATAAAGTCCTCCTGAGGGCTGGATGTTAAGTGCGCAATATAAGTTGTCACACCTTCATCAGCTGAATAATTTTGCAAGTGAGAAATTTTTGATGTCTCTAAGCCTTAAAAAAAATTCTGCTGCGATAGTAGCTGAAATTACAAATTTGTCTAATCGGGGGAAGAAGGAATTGGGTGTTTTGCTTAAGGTGTTGAATGAAAAATTCAACACCTTAAGCAAATATTCAAATATTTGAACATGGTTGCAGATGTGTTTACTCTCAGGTATGGAAAGCAGTTTAACAGTCCTTTAAAGAAATCATAGATCTCTTGCAAAAAACCAGTAAATTTGAGCTATGTCAGAGTTGTGTTTATGTGCCGATAAGCAACATTCAAATTAACATTTTTCAGAGCTAGGACCACTCTGCCTCCTCCAATAGAAGCCAGTGACATCTTGCATCATTCATTTTTAAAGATCTATGATTAAATAAAATTTATTCTGGAAATTAATTTTGAATTCTCTTCAAATTCAGCAGGGCTGTACTGATTCAGGACGGGATGGAGTTACTTTTTCCCATGGTAGCCCTCATTTTGCCATGGTGTGTGTTCATGCTGGAAAGGTGTTGGTAACACACCAGCATTTGGCTACTGCTGAGCAGTGCTGGCACAGCACCAAGGCTGTCGTTCCAAACTGTTCCCCTCCAAAGGATGGTAGACTGAGGCATGGGCAAGAATTCCGGAAGAAGTACAGACCAAATAGCTGACCCAAGCTGAGCAAAGGGATGTTCCATACAATACCATTTTCCATACCTGTTCAGCACTAAAAGCTGCATTTGTCATCTGGAGTACTAAAGCCCTGCTTGCCAGGAAGTGGCTGGTGATTGCCTGCTGATGGGAAGTAGTGAATAAAATCGCTTTATTTACCTTTGCTTCCATGCATGACCTTTGCTGTTTCTTTATTAAACTGCTTTTATCTTCACCTACAAGTACTTTTGTCATTTTATTTTCTGCCTGCCATGCTGCTGAGAAGAGTGAAAAAGTGGCATGTTGGCACTTGGTTGTCAGCCAAGGTCAACTACCACAAGGGATAAAGGAGGATCTAATATAATTCCAGCTGGAACGATCTCATCACAATCAGGATATTAGAGAAAGTGAACTGAAAAGAGGAGGCTTTTCCTTTCTTTGTGTCTCCCCCCCACTCCTCCCCCAAACTCTCCTTCTGGAAGTCACAGGAAGCAGAACCTCATATTTTTCAAGTTTCCTACTAGTCAAAACTATTTCCCAAAACATGTCCTCTTCCCCTCCCACCCGCATAGCATAGCACCAGTTCAAAACATTTTCTCTTTTAGCACCTTGGTTAGATAGGATAAATGAACTTTCTCCTAGTCCTAGATTTTCTTGGGAGATCATCTTTACCCACACCTCGGTCTTTGCAGTTCTTTAGGAATTCTACACAACCTTGTGTGGTTTTAATTCCTTAAAGTCATTGCCAAGAGGAAATGTACCTATGTCATATTTCTATACAAACTTGGAGTTTAAAAGCTGTTGCGAATTATTTCTTTTATCTGGTTTTGTATTCTTATAGCATTAGTTAAAAAAGAAAATGGCAGTGATTCTTAAAGCATACTACAAGTCTTATGTAAAAATTGACCCTAGTCGTCATTCTAGGATAATTTTCAACCTGAGCAGTTCAGTCAGCAGCCCTTAAAGGGTGGAGTCCTCTTCTGTAAAACAAATTTATTCTAGATCAACCATGTGATAAGGATTAGTATTTGTTACCCACCTTCAAATTGTGTAAGCACATAATTTCTCTGTTAAAATGCAGCTATATCAATTAATGAAAACAAACCTTTTGCTCAGCTTTTCACCTTGCCGTATTAGTTATCTCTTAATTTTATATTAGAGACTCTCAAATTCACTTGAACATTTCTATTTAGTTTCTGATATATAAATTCAATATTCATAATATACTCTGGATTGTGTTGTCATAAGAATGATTCTGAGAGTTCTCTGGCATTCTCCTTCTCTTTGTGACCTTAGGGCTGTCAAGTTCTGCATTTTCAGGGTTGCATCAGAAAGCTTAATAGTTTAAGTAAGAGCTGTAAATTATCATGTTCCATAAAACATCTAACAGTGGACAAAACTTCCAAAATTCACCTTATATGTCAATCTACATAGCAAAGTGGAATATGAGAGAGAGAGTACAAAGCAATCTCATTCAGTCAGTGCTAGAGAGCTGTGCGTACCTCTACAGAACTACATGTAAAGAAACTAGTTTTACTGAGAAATGACTCACCACAGCCAAGGGAGAATAATACATTGGAATGATTATGTCACTTTCTCTTAGTCACAATGTGTTTTTAGAGTTAACTTAGCTATCCTCATATAGTTTTCTCATGTAGTTCTATCTTGCAGTACTTAACCATATCCTCTAATACACAGCTACAAAAATGATTTTTATTTTTTTTTTTTGCATACAAGTGTCATCTTTTGATATCCTACATTTTAGCTGTAGAACCTGCAAAAGCCCCAAAGCTAATGAGATTGTGAATGTAAATATTAACTCTTCTGAGTCAGGAGCTAGATTTCTTAAATCTTCATGCAAGTCTGTATCAAAGTACCTTGTGCAGTAAGGCAGGGATGATATATTGACTAAAAGTATTTACTATTTAGTATTTTTTACTAAATATACTTATTTAGTATATAAAATTTAGTATGCTAAATATAATAATTTAGTATAATTTTTATACTAAATATATCTGTATTATAAAATATAGACATCTGCGGAGTTAGACATACGGGAAAATGTTGTAGTAGCAATTTCATGAGGAGAAAAAGCTTGAAAACTTTTCTTGATATTCTTGTGACTGTCAGTTACTTCTTTGGAAATAGTACCATTAGTACTACCTGTGCTATGATACCTCTGAAAAGTAGAACACTGAATTCACTCTGTCACTTTGAAGATGTGTGAACCCTTGGCAACATGGACTATATATTTAGGAAACAAGAAAAAAGTGCAGCTATCAGTATAAAACTGCTATGAAAGAAAACAAATTTACTTCATTGTCATCTGCACACAGAAAGTTAAAACAGCTTATTAGTTTTGATTCTGATGTTTCCTTTTCCCTTACCTCTGAATACTGTTTCAGCTTTACATTTTCAGAGGGCTTGCTCTGAAGGGTCTGAGTTTTGTCATTAGCAGTGCTCTTTCAGTTCATCCTACTAACGAAGAAATGCTTTGATCCACAGAGATGACAACAGGCTTTACTCTTCTAGGCCAGTAAATTCAGTAAGTTCCAAGTCTACAAGTAGTCATAAATTAGATGCACATTTTAGTGTTTATATAGGGAAGCTATTGTGCTTAGAGAATGAGATTAAACAGAGTGGCCACAGAAAACTCATCTGTGAAAACTACTATGGAATAGTAAATTCCATGCTCCCAGTAAAGCCCTTGATCTTGAAGACATGAGAACAGTGATCTGCCCAAACTGGGGCTTTATTGAAGGTAAGAAATAATACTGCATGGGTTTTTTTTCTGTAAAATATCATGTATATAAAAGTAAATTACCCTAGTGAGCTACTCAGTAGATTCTCCAAATTCACATTTTCATTTTTGCACAGTACTCAAAATTTATATATGCAGAAAGGTAATCCTAACTACTTTGTTGTAAACAGAAAGAATATGTCAATGCAGGGTTCAATTAATGGGACATATTTAGGAAATTAGATCTGTATTTATATGAAAAGACAACATTTTAAAAGATGAGACTCTCCTATAAAAGAATGCATTAAAGGTTTAAACTTATAGTTTATATTGTCAGGATTTGATTCTTAAGAATTTGATACTAAAAAAAATTTACAGGACCCCTACTCTATTGAAAGAAAGAGAACGTGTTGCAAATCAATTTATAAAACAGATTCCAAGAGCACAGAAGAACAGATGTTCCTAATTACTTAGTTACTGTTAGTTGTCAGCTTAGATATTCTGGCCAGAAAATTTTTATAATACAGCAAAAGTAATTGCTGTACTAATAGACCCAGTTTAAATGATCGTTCCTAGTTTTGAACATAATCTCATTACCTGCTAATCATGTAGGAAGTTTTTATACAAAAGCACAGAGAGATTGATTTGGATTTTTGAGCTTAATTATAACTACATTATTTGACTAATAAAAAGGAATAATTTTCATAAAAATGATAAAAAGTTAAATGGTAAATTGCCAATATGCTATTTAAGTATCTCTTAGAAAGAGGAAAAAAATCCAAAGGTTTTTTGGATTATTTTCCTTGCCTAAAATTGTTCTTCTGTTAGGATATAATCATGTTCTGTCTAAGACAGAAATGGACAAAATATCGTAGAATCACAGAATATCCTGGGTTGGAAGGGACCCACAGGGATCATCAAAACCCAACTCCTGGCCCTGCACAGGACACCCAGAGAGTCATACCCTGTGCCTGAGGCTATTCAACCTAAACCTCCC
Organism: Cettia cetti; assembly: GCA_013401135.1. Taxonomy (NCBI): domain Eukaryota; kingdom Metazoa; phylum Chordata; class Aves; order Passeriformes; family Sylviidae; genus Cettia; species Cettia cetti. The sequence goes on along the minus strand of VZUI01039960.1, from coordinate 10,573 downwards.
CTGCCTCAGCTTCCTGCTGTTCTGGTGGGTCCTGTCACTGATCACCACACAGAAGAGGTCACTGCCTTCCCCTGCTCTTCCCCTCACAAGGAAGTTGTAGACTTGTGGACTGCAATGAGGTCTCCCCTCAGTCTCCTCTTCAGGCTGAACAGACCAAGTGATCCCAGTGCCTACTTGGCTTCCCCTCAAGGCCCTTCATCACCCTCACATCCCTCCTTTGGAAACTCTTTAATAGCTTAACATCTTTCTTTCATTGTGGCCCCCAAAACTGCCCCAGCACTTGAGGTGAGGCTGCCCCAGCTCAGAGCAGAGGGGACAATCCCCTCCCTTGCCTGGCTGTGCCTGATGCCCCCCAGGACAGAGCTGGCCCTCCTGGCTGCCAGGGCACTGCTGGCTCGTGTTCGCCTTGCCATCGACCAGGAGCCCCAGGTCCCTTTCCACAGCTCTGCTCTCCAGCCTCTCATTTTCCAGTCTGGCTGTTCAAAGTTGCCCTATCCCAGGCACAGAATCCAGCCATAGGAAAACCAAATGAAGGTGGCACTAAACTGTGTTTGTTTTCAGTTTTTCAAATAAATATGAACCCCAGCAAAAGAAGAAATCTTAGGTTATTTCTACCATAAGTAGTCTACATTTCTTAACAACTAGAAAAAAAAAAAAAAAAAGCTGCTTACAGCAACTTAGAGGGTCTGACCCTGATTCCACAGTTAATTTGATCATGCGTCTGGCAACATAACATGGTCAAGTGCAAACAGATGTTCCACAGCAGTGAGATGGAGTTCAAAACTTGGACATGTCAGTGCGGGATCTGCCCAAGCTAATTAGTTGTGGTGAGAAAAAACCCCAGTATTTTATTACACCCACATGTTTTTAATTCTTATATCAAGAATTTGAAAGAACAAACTGATAGTTATAAGTAGTGAACAAGGTATAATAAAGAGCTTTATGAGAATATGATTCACGACATTTCACTACCTGGAATGGCAAATGCTGTGGATCATACACAGCTGAAATACTTTTTCTGTTAAGTGTACTTCTCTGGTCTTGTTCTCACTTAAGACAAAACCCATCTGGAGCAAAACATGAGGATGTTCCCACCAATCACTAGATCATAAATGAATCTGTAAATCAGTTGCTGTCATTTATTTATTTTTTATTTACTTTTGTTTTCTAATAATTAGAAATAAAACATTGCCAAATGCATTTGAAAGGGATATTTTGATAGCATGAACATAACTGTTTTCCTTTTTTGGCATATTTAACTATGAGTAACTAAGATATTTGAGGTTGATGGGACTAATTGTATGCAACTTTACTTTGGGGCACAAATCTTGATAGGGCTTGCCCCTTACTATCTTAGATAATCACACACATAAACTACAGAAATAAAAGTCTAGAAGGAAATAGCCTTATTGGTGATCAGAAATTTCTGATTGTCACCAACCTTTTAGCCATATTTGCTATTCCTTTCACTGGATATTATATCATGTTCAGCTGCTCACCATCCACCTGCTCAAATCCTGTCTCCTAACCTCTAGAACTAGACAAAGTTATTACTGATTACTTTAATAGCATATGCCTGATGAACACTACTGAAAGAGCAGTACTTACAGTTTAGATACCATAGAAATACAAAGAAAAATATTGTAAACTGTGGGATATGTGGTTATAATTGTTAAAGTTGTTAAGGCTTGTGTTCAACAGAAACCCTGTGGGAAGGCACAGCTGCAGGATGGATTCTTGGGGGTGAGAGACAGTTACGTCTCATGGACAACAGACCACAGCTGAGCTAGTGAATGGGTGCCCTTCTTCTGTTAAGTTTTGGGTTTGTCTGGTTGAGATTAAAGGTATAAAAGGGGGGTGATTTCTACAATAAAGTGATCTCCTTCAAATGCATAAGGGCGTCCATGTCTTTATGTTCACCATTGCTACAGCAGCTTCTGAAGGCAGTGCCCATAAACAGAAGCGTAGAGATATGAGATCAGCACTGACAAATGAGTGGTGGTGTAGATATAAATGTAAAGGAAAGTTTTAAAGAGGAATTTAAGGGGAAACAAGAAATTGGTTTTGTGAGTAGTTATGGAGACCCCAGATTGGCCTAATTGTGCTGAATGACGGTAAGAACTGATTTTCTAAGAATAAAGGAGATAAGACGAAAGGTAAAGGCAGTTCATGGAATCTTTTATATAGTCATACAAATAGCTACTTGTCATGAGAAAAAAGAGAGCCAGAAGGTGGAAGGATACAGAGTTGCAAAAAGAACCTAGACTGGCTAAGGAAATTATCTTTGAATTAGTGTTTTGCTTCTTTCCTTTTGATCAACACAAGATTTTTATCATAAAGGAAGGCCATTGAGATGATTAAAAAAGCTATTCTTAAACTAAGTGTATCTTCTCAGCTGATGTCCCAAAATTCCTTGGAATTTTGCTAACATTCCTACTAAAATCCCTGGAAATACTCTGAATGATACTCCTTCTCAAAAAGGGGTCTCTCTAAGACAGTATTAGCTTAATCATACTTCCTCTAGACCTCTTCTTAAGTAAACTGTCCTTTCACATGATTTACCCTATAAAGGCACATGAATGTAAAAGGAAACTGATAGAGTTTTAAAAGATTTTAAGTATATCTTCTTACTTTAGACAGCATATACAAGAATATCTCCTCTCTCTCCAGGAAAATATAGGAAAGATAAAACGTACTTTCATATCTAATTTTTCTAGACAATACTGAACCACGTGCTAGTCAAGCTACCCTGGAAGCTTGACTATCTTCTGTCAGTGCTGATCTCATAGCTCTACTCTTACACAGTATGAGACTTCTTAATAGAAACTTCCACTTCTGCCTCTGAGCTTACATCCCAGTGACTTTGACAAGAAATTTTTGTAGCAGTATTCTTAATTTCCAAATTTCCTTTTATGTATGCAATTTATTTTTATATCAAAAATTTAATCTTGTATTTCAAATATTTTATTCTGTCATCCACTATTAGCAGCATCTCCTCAGACTCTATTTTCCCTTTTTTCATAACTTAGTCAGTTAGCCTTCCTGTCTTGCTAACAAACTGTCTTGTTGTTGTTTGAAGAAGTCAGTACTTTTGGAGATTTATTTTGCTCTTTGTAGACGACTTTCAAAGAAAATAGACTGCCATGTGAGGCACCTTCCTCAAACCCTTTACTCAACCATAATTCCTCACTATGACTGTTAAGACCATTACATCTCTCAGATATAGTAAAAGTAAAATTATCCACCCACTAAAAATACCAAAACTCACAGTAGCCTATGTCTCACTGGACTAACTTCCCAGACAGCAGCATGATCTTACAGGCTGAAGCAATTTTTGCCTTTCCTCTAGACATGTGCTCTGTGTGATTTGAGATAATCCATTGAATTGAGGCAGGTATTTCAAAGGCTGAGACAAGGAAAAAGAAACTTGAGTTTCCATTTGATTGGTGTTTTCGAAAACCCACCTTCCCACAATCATTGAAGAAGGAAGAACAGTTAATTTCCACTGAGGTGCATCCTGTAACTTACTTCCAGTTTTACTTTAGAAAAAAAGTAGAAGAAAACTCAACATTACCCTACAGTTTTTATTAAGGTTAGAGTGACTAATGACATAAATTCAGTGATGATGGGCATTACTATTGAGAAACCCTTATAATATACAGCAGCTCATCTGAGCAGTGGTTTGAACTCACAAATGCTACCTCTTGATCACAGGGGCCAGTACTGCCCGTAGCTTTAACTAATAAATCTTACATCTACTCAATTCAGTTCTGTTTCCTTTATTGGGATTAACTATCTTTATTCACAGGAGAAATTACATTAAATTTTTTGATGCTATAAAGTACACTTTTAAATCTGATCAGCAAGGGTTAGGATTTACCCCAAAACTTAGTTTAGATACTTCTAGATACTTGCAGTCTCTTCTGGCATCAATAAAGCTGCAGGCTGTAAAATAGCCTTGATATATTTTCTATTCATTGTTTATTTGCTTCCTTCATTTTTTGAAAGAGAAAAATTCCTGACACAACTTTTGTGGACCTACTGCAACAAGTGTATGCATATGACAAATACATGAATAAAGACATTGTATTATCAAATGTCACCTCAAGGATATTGGAAGAGATATCCATCAGTCTGATCCCCATAGTTGTCATTGCTCGAGATATTTCAAAAGGACAAAATCTAGCAATTAGGTGATTTACATTTGGTATTAGAACCTGGTACATAAAAAAGATAACAAAATGCTAGAAAGCTCATTTATTAATTTTGTGTTTCCATTTTTTTCTTGTTTTATTATATACTGCTTTCTACATTTCTATCTTGTCAAAAATAAATAAGGAGATAAAATTATATTCAAAGATACTTTCACAACATTTGAATATAATGAACTCTTTTAGATTCTAAATGTTCTAATGCCTGGTATTTAAGTAATTACTGTGATGAGACACTATGTTAATGAGACTCATTTGGCAGATTAATTAAAAAAGATATTTCTTTGTTATATAATACCCATTTAGTCAGAGCTTGAATGCAGGCAGAAATGTAACCCTACAAAGTACTGAAGAGTGAAAAGGAAAATGTTGATGATAATTTGGTTGAAGTTCTTGCATAAATATCAGTTCACATCTTTTCTTGTATACTGTTACAAAATTTTTAGCACGTATTTCACACACCCTTGGAGCAAAAAGGAAATCTCCCAGAAGAGCATTTTAATGCAGACATTCACTTAGCACTGTTAGTTGCCACAGAGTCCAAATTTAAGTACTTTTTCCCCTGATACTTAAGTTTTCCGTAATGTTGCTTTACAGCTGAAAACAATAGCTGGAATGCTTAAAAACATCACTTAATCAACAATTGGTCAATATTTGTTTCATGTAGACTGTGTTGTTCCAACTTTTGGCTAAACTGAGCAGAATAAAAGCATGATTTTTTAGAATTCAGGATAAAAATAGCCAAATTTAACTGCTGGAGTCCCGGACACGTGGAAAATCCCTCAAGCTGCCCTGGGGGGTTCGAGACTCTGGCTGGGACCCCAGGAAAGCATTGCCTTTGACCTTAGTCCATGGTAAAAACTTTCAACACTTAAAGATTAATTGAAAGCAACCAAGATTTGAAATAAATAGTAGTTTAGCTTGTCACAGGGTGAAAATTTTTAGTTTTGGGTTTTTAGTATGGAGATAGATGAGAGCAAGATGGAGAATTTTAGGTGTTGTCTCATCTTCTTCCTCTTCTTCTTATTCTTTTTCTTCTCCATTTTCTGCTGTGATGGTGGCACAGAGACATTGGTAGAATGGGTTTGATACAGAAATTGCATGTTTAGAATAGGTAGTGATTGTTGGCACAAAACTGTAAATATAGTACATTTTAAGAGTTAATTGGACTAGAGACCTTTAAAAGACCTTGGAATTTTCTGTCTTGTGACTTGTAAGCTGTGTTTTTCAGTGCACTAAGCCAGGTGCTGGCGGCGTGCAGAACTTGAGATAAGAAATAGAATAAACATCTCTAAAGACCAAAGCTGCAAGTTCTGTTCATCTTCTTAGCCCTGGTACGGGACTTTGTGAGAAAAAAAACCCCAAAAAAACTAATCAGAGGCTCCTGAAAGGGGGTTCTCACTTTTGACCAAATTCCAGCACACCATCATACAATCATAAAGCAGAAATTATCCCTGACCCAAATGATAGGCTTCTGTGATGGTTGTGTGACTGGTTTGATAGATGAAGGGAGAGCACTGAATGTTGTCTGTCTCAAATTTAGCAAGGTTTTTGACACTGTCCATTAACAAGCTCATAGAAAGTTTTATAAAATACAGGCTAGGGTAAATGGTTGGTAATGTGGGCTGAAAACTGACTGAACTGCTGGGATCATAGAATTGGTATCAACAACACAAAGTCCATGTGGAAGACAGTCACTAGTGGCGAGTCTTAGTGATGAAAACTGGCACATATTGTGTTTAACACCTTCATTCATGTCCTGGATAATGGAAGACTGAACTGTCAGCAGATTTGCAGCTGGCATAAATCTGGGAGCAGTAGCTATTACACCAGTGGATCACGCTGCCATCCAGGTGGACTTGGGCAAGCTGGAAAGATGGGCCAGCAGAATGCCCATAGTCCTGCACCTTGGGTAAAAGGGGGAATAACCCCAGGCACCAGAGCAAACTGGGGCAAAGGAGCTAGGAGGAAGCCCTACTGAGAAGGCATTTGGTGTTCCTGTGAGCAACAAACAAACCAAGAGCCAGCAGTACACCCTTGCAGAAATGAATGTCAAAAGTATCCTGGACTGCATTAGAATAAGTGTTGTCATCAGGCCCAAGGGTGGTGATCCCTCTACTCAGCACTGGTAAGGCCATGAATAGCTGGGTCGAGCACTGGGTTTCCCAGTATACGAAATATATGGACTTACTAGAGTGAATCTGGTGCATCTTGCATGAAGATGAGTAAGGAATTGCAGCACATGACAGCCAAGACTGCTGGGAATGGTCAGTGTGGGGAAGAGAAGGTTCAGGGGCATCTTATCCATGTGTATAAACCTGGGAGGAGGGAGTGAAGAAAAGGCAGTCACTAACTTCTCTCAGTTGTGCCCTCTGAAAAGGGAAATTGGCATGGATGAAAATATATGAAATTCTATCCAAGGACAAGAAAACACTTTTTTTTTTTACTATGCAGGTGGTCAATCCCTGGATCCTGTGGCCTAGAGAGGTTATAGAACCTCCGTCCTTGGAGGTACTGAAAACTGGAGTGGTCCTGGGAAACCTACTTTGGCTGCCCCTGCTTGAACAGGGGGATTGGACAAGATGGTCTCCAGAAGTCCCTTCCAATCTCAATCATTCTGTGATTCTCTGACTTTGTATGTCAAACCATCTTACAGTTCCAGTTATTTTCAACATTGTTTCAAATTCTTTGAAAAATGTCTTCTAGCATTATGACAGGCATGGGAGGAAATTTAAAACAGGAAAAATGTTCTGGCAGCAACCTTAATTTTCTTGTTTATACTAACCAGTATTTTCTTGTTTTTTTCCTTTCCTCTGTAATTTCCAGCTTGGGAGAAAAACTACAATTCAGTGCATTTAGAGTGCAGAAACTCACTATGGCTCCTTTTGACTCTGATATGCCTACAAAAATACTAGAAAAAAGTGATTAAAATGCGTCTATTAGGACTAGCTATTTATGGCGTAAATAACAAAGATATAGACATATCTTTAACTAAAGTTACTTATGGTTTCTTGTATTGCAGGAAGCAGTTCTCTAATCTGTTCTAGAAATATTTTGAATATATAAAACATTGATGCAAACCATGTAAGAGTTTATTTTGTGGATGTATGGTGAATTCAAAGATAGAGTTGAAAAATGAAAGCTATTCATATTTGTGTACAAATCTCTGTGTGCTTTGTAACAAAAACTAAGAAACTGAACAACACTTTTAATATAATGCCTATAAATATTAATAAATATTTAAGATTACACATTGCAGCACAACAAAGTTGCATCTAGTCTAGCGATGAGAAGTTCATCTTTTCATTTAAAAGAACTATGCAAAAGTTAAAATGTAACTCTTTTAGACATTAAAAAATGAAAATAAGATATGTAAGAATATATGATGATAGCAGTACTTGAAAGGCTAGTTTATGGTTTAAACAAACTACAAATACTTGCAAGATACCAACAAGCTGACAATTTGTGACTCATATAAAATAATTAAATTATACAATTAGCAACATTTTTTGTTTTGTGTATACAAAGAAACTTGTCATTAATTATCAATTACTAAATTTTACAGTCAATGACAACAAACCTACAGTAATACAGTGGTATCACTGTGAAATAATCAAAACAAGTTTCTGCTACAGACCAAAATGATCTTTTATGCATTCCTAACATGCATTAAAATGGCAAGTTCATCATAGGAGCAATAACATCTGTGCACTAGAAATAAATTTAGTCTACTAATATCATTCTAAATTCCCTTCTTGTTAAAATGCTGTGGGAAGAAAAAGAATTTATAAGAGATGCAAAAACATTCAGAAGTGAAACACAATTTTTCATGCCTTAGTTAACTTTATTTATGTAGCTAAAATGTCACAATATGAATCATTGGCTTATAAGACACCTACCTTGATGGATAAACAACAGCTAAAGTTCCAACTGCTTCCAAACTTTGAGTAGAGATTTTCCAATGGGTCTTTTCCTCTGTTATCACCATCTCTTTTCATATATTTCTGTAAGAACATGCAAAACACAGAGAAGATGTTCAGCTATAATATCGTTCAGTAAGTAATTTCTTTATAGTTCACTGACTTGAAAGAAATGCATAATCTAACTAAAAGTCATATGCAAGTTAAAACATTTTATATATTATTTATATTCTTTTTTATATATTATTTATCTAACATTTTAGCTTACTATCCCTTTTTTAATGGAGGAATTTGTGTTTTACCCAGCCATACCAGTGTACAGTAAAACTTACTTTTCAGAAAGTCATGCAATATTTTCTATTAATTTTTAACAACTCTCAAAAAAGTACAGACTAAAGCTAGAGTGAGTATCTCAGCACCTCAGTACGTATATATACAGATGTAAAATACACTTTATTTATGCTGTGGTGGCATGCATAATAAAGACATATTTTCCATGAAGATGCACTGACAGACTTATAGGAGTTAGAGAGCAGAATATAATTATTATAATCCCAAATACACATTGGTATATCTTGCATCATTACAGGTATCAAATGAATGCTGTCATTTCTTTCTACCGAACTTCCTCTATAGAATACACAATTATTCATTTTCCTTCATAACAATTTAATCTGCAAATTGAATCTATGTATACCATCTAATGCAGAGTCATAGACAACTAATGGAGAAACTTTCAAAATAGCCAATTCTTTTTCCTGCAGTTCTTTCTTCCAGGTTCATTGGTTTAGAGACCTTTATGACTGTAGATCAACTATGGGAACTAAGGACTTGACTCAGCCTAACTCCAACTATAGTGCTGTTTTGTGGTTGCCTGAATCCTAAGTTGTTCCTGGTGGTTTCACTATTTCCTTTTAGTGCAAAATGAGCACCAAAACATGTCTCAAGACTTTGATGATTCTTCCCTTTGCCTCCCTTTTTGCTGCTTGTTTGGAAAAATTTACTGTCTTGTATCTTACTTAGCTCTAGGAGCCTGAAAAAATTCTGATGATGAATAATTACACGGGGGTGTTTTTTGGACTTGGTCACCATATATGCTATAAAAAAATACTAAATTCATCAAAATCTTGAGGTAGAATTGTCTAGTCCTTTTCCTTACACAAGGACAGAAAAAAATACAATCAATGTCTTATGTTTGGAACTACTACAATACATAATATGAAGCATCCACAAGGTTGTTATGTACAAAGGAAAACCTCACATCTCCTGGGCAAAGGAGACTGAAATTAGAAGTTTAAACAAACCAGTACCCTGTCAGTTGTGCTCTTGCAAGAACGCAATTTTCTTCAGCTTTGCTATTCTATTCAGTAACTTTCTGGGTTTCCACAAACTCCACACAGGTCCTTCCAGGTATCCTGTTTTCTTTTCTCCATCTTGACTTTGGAAGTCTTCCTTCATAAAGGAGCAAAACTTCCTCCTTCAGGAGCAAAACTTCTGTTTATCTTCATGCTTCGTTCTCCCATTCTGTCTTTGGCTGCTTGCCCTATGCTGCTGTTCAAGGCCTTCTCTGCACTTATGCTATGCTCAGCCTACCTCAGCAGAAGAACAAACTTCCCTGTTCCTTCCTAGAAGAGGTGGCACCAAAAAGCACAATCCAAGCCAGCTCTGGCAGCCTTTCTCTCCGCTGCTCAGCCACAATCTTGTTACAAACACACAATATGCGTTTATGTGATGCAGGGTTATGTCACTTGTCACACCCAGACTGGAAGATTGTCATGGTGGGATCCAGATTCAGTCAGCCTGAAAATAAGAAGGGAAATCATGGAAAGTAGATTCTAACTGATATTGCTAAAGATTAGTATAAAATGTTTGCACAGACAAAAAGAACTACAGATAAAAAGAAACACAGTCAAAAAGTGCAAGGTACAAAATGAACAAGAGACATAAGGATTAGTTTTGACTTGTTCCTGTAGAAGGATGGAGAACCATTATCTTTCTTTCTCTTTATTTTTTTTTTTTAACCAAAATGTCAGCTGTAGTCAGCCAACTGGTACAGGTGCAGCAGCATACACAAAAATCGGTTTACACTGCTTCAGTAAGAGAAGAATGGATGACAAAATAGCTGCATGTGTTACAAATATTTTGAAGACCTAAGACAATCATCCGTGTCTAATAAAAACAAGAAAGTAGTCATTGTTAGGCTAGCCCATTTAATTTCATCTCCAAAATAAATAAACAATATGCAGAAACAAAAAAGACAAATATTTTCTAAACAAATAGAACATAATAAGAAATTATGTAACAATCAAGATGGACTTCTTCAAATATGTTATTTTAAAAAAAAGCTCTTCTATTTGGTACATATACAATTTTTTTTCTTTTTTTTTTCTTTTTTTTTTTTTTTTTGCAAGAGTGGAATTGGCAAATATTTTATGTCTTATC
>VZUI01039959.1:0-119815 GCA_013401135.1 Cettia cetti | reverse complement strand
GGAGAGGCGCAGTGCCACAGCCGGGGAGAGGCGCAGTGCCACAGCCGGGGAGAGGTGCCCTGCCACAGCCGGGGAGAGGCGCAGTGCCACAGCCGGGGAGAGGCGCCCTGCCACAGCCGGGGAGAGGTGCTGTGCCACAGCCGGGGAGAGGCGCCCTGCCACAGCCGGGGAGAGGTGCAGTGCCGAGGCCGTGCTGTGGCCGGGGAGAGGTGCAGTGCGACAGCCGGGGAGAGGTGCCGTGCCACAGACACGCTGCTGGTCTGATGGGCTTTGAGCTGTTCTCGGAATGGGGAGCACCAGCAGTGCCAGAAGAGAGCCCCGGAGCTGCTGGCAGGGGCGCTGCCTTCCACCTGCACACCACCTTGCAATCCCTGTGCCAAATCCTGGGCTCGTGTCAGCAAATTATTTATTTACTGAGCTTTGCTCAGGGCTTGTTAGTAGGCAATAATTGCCCGATTTACCAGGGAACTGCCTCAACTCTACAACTTTGGTCTGAGGCCTTTACCTTCTGAGATGCAGCACTCTGTGTAAAAGCAAGATAACAGCTAGGTAATTTTTCTTACCACTACACAATAGAACTTCAGTGGGTTCGCTTGAAATGTCATTTTAAAACTATGGAACTACTGAACTACATCTCAACATGAATGCTATTATTCAAATTTAAATTGGGATTGCTTCAGTTCAGCAGAATGTGCTGAATTGAGTTGGCATAACATAAACAAACGAAGAGAATTTCCAAGGGCACAGGGATTTTTAGTGATGTAGACTACAGGAGTCTGTGACAAAAACTGCTGCAGATTGTCTTTATCCTAACATTGTAAATGACAGAGGACTGGATTCTCACATTCTGTGTTTTGTTTTCCTTGCATCATGATACATCTACAGCATCTTCATGCAGAGAGGTCGCAGTTATATCCATCATACTTTTCCAGAAAATGGGAGGGTGTTGGACTGGTTGAGCGTCCAGCTGAGTTTTCCTGTGATTCTACTTCTTCTAGGGAATCAAACCAAATGCTAAGATGTCTTATGAAATATTGCCTTGTATCATGGATGATGCTAAAGATGGAACATTGAATCTCCTCGAGCACTGTCTGAATACAATGAATAATTAGCGCACTGCAATATCCGGGACACAAAGTGCCGTGATATGCAGTAAATCTCTTTATTATTCTATTGTATTCACAGGAGGCATGAATTTTAGGTGTTTTTGTATAAACAAATGCACATGTAGACCAAATCATACCAAATTTATACTTGAAATTGTCTATCAATTTTGCGTATGATTAATTCTAATTACAGATGAGGAATGATCAGACAAGTACCTGTGCAATTTTATTTTTTATTGGCATTGATACATGGTATGATGATCTAGATGTATATTTTTTATAACTTGCTAATATATTTGTGGGGAAAAACAGACTCTTTGAGGCCTTTTTGTGGCCTGCAACAGAAGCAGAACAGAAACTTCAACTAAAGATCAGATAACTTTAATTTAAATATGTTAACCGATTAGATCATTAGATATTATCTAATTCACACCTGTGGAACAATGAGGGCATAGTGAGAATTGAGAAGTGAGAGAAAGAGTAATATACCATAAAAGTGGTCTCTGTTGTCTGTGGTGGCCTTTAGAGGCTAAAACTAGCCTCTAAATGGAAAGACTGCTTTCAGCTGCAGCTTAAGTGTAACAGATGCATTTATTTGTTAGAGTATTAGATTAAATTTTGACCTGGTGAAATAGCATAAAGAATAAAATGTAATTTCTTTTGGAAAGCTCTAGATCAGACCAAACTGTATAGGTATTTTTTGGGGGGTGGAAGCACGAAACTGAATAAAAAGCAAGAGGTAGAACTTGCAGCTAGAAATCTCAGCCAGGGGAGCTCTTGCAGTCCCAGCTCTGTTATGACCCTGCCCACACTTTCCTTTCAAGGTCTGTCGCTGGAAGAGCCTTTCAGAATACTCTTAATGGGAAAAATAAACCAAGGAGTTCTAACCAAAATGAAATGTCTTGCCTGAGCATTCTTCTTTTGTATCATTCTGGCTTTATTGCTTTCCTTTTTTCCATCCTTAATTTAAGATCATAATCAGCTATTTTAGTGTGTTTATACGTATCCTATTATTTTCTGGGTTTGTTATAGTGTTAAGTTAGGCACAATATTGAACTCTACTGATTTTTCTAAGTTTTATTTCATAAGGTTGGGGTTTTTTTTAAAGGATGGGAATTCCTATTTTTTCCAAATCTATTACCCACAGAAAGTACAGAGCCAGTCCAACAGAAATATGATTCGGTGTGAGGGTTGCTAAAATATATCTCTAAGCAGAAGAGAAGGTGCTGGATTACTCAAATCTCCTTACCAGCATAATTCCAAAGTGTCAGGGAAAAACCCCTCTTTTTTCTCATAAAGAAATTTTGGCTCTACTCTTGTGTAGCTATGTGATTTCTTCTGTTACTGACCCCTTTTGGCATAACTTTTGGGTAGACAATTGTTCACTGTGTGAAAGTTGCTCATTCATTTCTTTCAGAGGCCACTGGACAAGAGTCAGCAGGTAACAATTCACTGACCTAAAGACCTACCCATGCTCAGATAAATGAGCTGAATGTGAAAGGCCAAAAATCCCATTACCAGACCTTGAGCCATCCTGTCCTTAAGCAATTTTGCAATATTTCTAAGGAAGAAATAAATACAAGTTGTGAATTAAGGGACAAATCAGATAAACCAGCAGTGAACAATTCTTATGAAATAAAATTTTTATTGTTTTTTTGCTTAGCTATACTCCTGATACAATGAACTGATAGTCTTAAGAAATGCGTGGTCACTGTGTCCTGAGTGAAATCAAGGCATAGATTGAGGCCATAAACCTTATTTTGCTACCTTGGCAATGATATCTATCCTAAATTGTTAATATTATTTTTAAATTCTTTGTACTGTAGAGAAGAGCAGAACTTGTTCAGGTGACTACAACCAAATTTCTTTGAGAGATGATCTCACCTGTAGCAAGATTGCACTTTGTTCACCATTTCCAAAATTAGCCAAATTATGTTTTCAACGAGATCTGGAAAGTATCTTGGTATCTATAGCTTAATTCAAGCTCTACACCTTTCAGGGTTCAGGACTCTTGGCTATACATGACTTGAAAACTCTTTTGGAGACTCTCCTTCAAACTTCACCTATATCCCAGTTTTTAAGGACATTAAAAGTAAAGAGGAAAGACAGTCCCTCTGTGCACTTAGAATTAACCTTCCAAGTAATGTGTTTTTTTAGTTGATTGGTGTTGGGAGTAACCTGTATTTCTGTCTTCTGCTGAGATCCAAAGGTTTGTGCCCAAATCCTGAATTCACCTGAGCCCAGTGGAATTCAGGCCACCTGCAAACCATTCCTCCTTTGTGCCATCAAGGTCTTTCTAAAGAGGGATCTCAAGCTGGTTTTTATCTGTCTGATGCTGCTGCTGCAGAAGCAGAATGGATGGGTAAAAGCTGCCAGAGCAAGTGCTGAGAGAACCTTTTCAATGAGAAAGGGCAAGAACTTTGGCTGTGAGCTCAGCCCTGCAGCCTCTTACACTGAAATGAGTCATTGGAGCAAATTGAGTATATTTATAAATACATAATGAGCAAAGTTCAGCTGAAAATATATTACATAGTTGTTCTGGTGAAAGAGGAAAACAATGCCAATTTATTTAGCTCGCAGATTATTATCCTTTCTAAGAATTAATGCAAGCACTGTTTATGAAACAAACAGAAGAGGAAAAAAGTTTATCTTCTGGAAATGGCTATAATGAGATCTTTTCAAGAGGTTTTTTTTGGTTAGCTGAAGTCACTTGGCTGAATGCACCATGATTTGAATAATCCTGCTGATTAACCTAAAATTTAATTAACTAAAGAAAAAATATCATTTTGCTCTTTCAAATATTTAACTTCCTCATTATATGACTAAATGTTTTTTAAATACTATGGGTTTTTTGAAATTCTCTTTTTGCATCTTGTGGAGCCTAGCTTTTAAAGTATTCAGTCCCCTAATTCAATCACACTGATTTCAATAGGATTTAAATCTCCAGGCACTTCTAAAAACCCCACTAGGCACTTCTTCATCTTTAAGCACCTAACTACCTCTAAAAGTCTGGCCCTTGATAATTTTAGAAAATGGTCCTTTCTATCATGCAGAGTTTCCTGCTAGCAAACTGGAAAAGTAATTAGCATATAGATGCATCCCTCAGACGGTAGACTGGGTTAAACTGGATTTTTCTACCTTTTAATAACCATTGGAAAACAACAAGGAATTAATTGGTTTGGAAATGTGAACTGATGGAAAAAGTCAAGCTACAGAAAAGTTATTAACTATGCAACACTGCGAGTCCTTAAAACCATCAGTTAATGAAACAAAGAAAAGAATACATTGAGTGAGAATTGATTTAGAAGTGAAGAAGACAGATGAAAAAGGAATTGCACTATAATATGATGAAGAAAATATTTCTGTCTTGGAGACTGCAGTAGTCACTGCTGTAGCTGTAATAAAGTGAGAATAGTGGTCCAGGGAGCATCTCTGAGATGGAAAGAGCCCTGTGGTTCTGTGATGCTCCAGCGTGTTCCCTGCTCAGGGCAGCCTCCCCAGGATCTACCACAGCCCAGCCAGCACAGAGCCAGGTGCTCTGGCAAATGACAGTGAAAAGACTCTCCTGGCACCTTCTCTGATCCTATGCAGCCATGCAACACTCCCCTCAATGCCCCCCCCCCCCAGCCATTCAGGGGTGCCAACAAGCAAGGGGAGAAAAACTTTTCCACAGGGGTTTAGGGTGCCCCAGCAGTGAAACAAGACGTCTTTGAAATCTGTGGATGAAAAATGCTGTGTAAGAATGAGGATTTTTTTTTTTTATTATATAATCCTCAAGGGCAGAATTTGAAATAGCTGCTAGGAAGTGTTGCCTATTCCCAGTTTACATGAGATATCTTTAATCATATTCTAGTCAGAGAAAGAAATGACTGCAAGAGGAATTATAAAACCTCTTCCTTGCTTTCATCTTTGCTTTTCCACTCAACCTCACATGAGAGAGGGAGGAATCTGCAGCCAGACTGATTCTTGACTGACCAGGATTGTTCTAACACAAGGGAATAATTATAAAAGACACATTTTTTACTGCAAATGCCCCTGGGTTAATTTTTTTTTATTTGAACAGAACCCTGCTCTCACAGTGTAAAGTAAATACTTTCATGGTTTTGTGCAGTGGAAAAAAATCTTTGTTTTGGCTTAGTTGTGTTCATACTCTAATGAGGCAATTGAAAGAAACACTTAGTAGGAAAAAGTCTTAGTGGAAGTATGATATTTTAAGTGCTGGAGCACTTAAACTTTCATGTAAATAGAAATGAACATAATACTGAATAAAGCATATTGCTTTATGGTAATATAATTCTGATTTGTTTTCCAGAGTTTCTAACGCTCTTGTGGGACTAAGGATGAGGCAAACTGAGGATGGATCACTCCAAAAAGTACAGCATGAGATGTGTGTGCCAGGATCACCTCAGTGCCATGCTGCATCAGAAAGCCCAGGAAAATACAGTCACATGAATCCCATCCATGTGTATGAAATGGAATTTCCGTACTGCAAGGTGCAAGAACTGGAGAGAAGAGAACAGAATGATACTGGGTTGAATGTCTACATTCTCCTCTCAGACCTGCACAAAAGAAGAACAAAATCTTTTAAAAAGGTAAGAATTTTTGAGCTTTTACCTCTGGACTGAGTCCAATTTGAGCCCATTGGTGCCTGGAGGGTTTGAGCTGACCTCTGCAGTGTTTTTACCACACAAGCCTCATCTAAAAAGGAAGCTGTTTGTGTTCTCAGAGTTGTGAGCTAAGGCAAGTCACAATGATTAGAAAACTTTGTTTGAAAGTTCCTAAATCCTACTGAAATACTAATACAGGCTTACCCCACCCATAGGCTGTGGGAAGCCATGTAATGAAGGAGTTGGATTTCAATGATCCTTGTGGCTCTTCCAGCTCAAGGTATTCCATGATTCTATGAAATGCAAGCTACTGCCCTTATGGAAATCTAATTTTCTGTACTGTAATATGATACCTGATACATTCAGGCAGAGGAGCACAAACTCCCAAGTTTCTATGAGTTAAAAGAACCAGAAGGTGAACTCAAATGAGCTTGAAACTGATAAAAAGTATTTGTCAGTAAGGTAAGCTCCTTATTTAGTTTGGTCAGTAAGGTCATCTCCTTATCCATCTTCCAAATAGTCAGAGATGCATTTTTGAAATCCTTAATGAACCCTGAGTGCTTGCTCATATCCTGTGTGAAAGATCCAAAGGCAGCATTTTAGTAGCACTGGAAAGCTTAGCTGTGCAAAGTCTCTCCTTGTGCCTACCTAAACTGAATAAAATTGCTCAATGAGAGCCAAATACCATTGACTTTCATTTATTTTGGAGAGAGAGAGATTTGGGTTTTTCTTTCTGAAATAGTTTCTCCTGGCCTACATTTAAAAATTGAGTGCTTTATTTTGAGGATGTCAATGTTGCTGAAAGGAATGGTTGCATAACTTCTGTCCTTATGAAAGCTGGCAAATTAAACATCTTGGCTTACCAACTAAAGAAAAAATAGTTGGGATCATAAAGAGACTTTGCAGGGAGATCCATTGGATTCTTGTGTATCCTAATGGCTGTGGCACTTCCCTTTCTGCCACATGACAACGAGGCCCCAGTCCAGTGAAGCACTTAAGGCTGAGAAGTGTCTTGGATGTCACAGGCACTGCTCACAGTGTGTAAAACTTGGCACACACCTGTGTTTTATTGGCTTAGAGCCAAGCTGAGCAATCTGAACATAGCACTATTCAAATTCACTGTACTCAGTTCTCAGTTCTGTATTGATCTGGATTCTGGAGGCTTCACTAAAGTAACTTTTAAGTTTCTTTTTTTTTTTATAAACACAATGAATTTGATATAGTTACCTCCTTCACTCAGAGATTTGAAAGTACTTTAAAAATATGAATGTATTGATCTTTCACTATAGGAAAAGTAGTAGCAACTCATAAAACAGATGAGGAATCTGAAAGCAGATGAGTAGAGAAGAGAAATCTAACAACAACTGAATGAAATTGGAAAATGAATTTTTCTTGCTTGTATTCCCATCTGCTTTGAGTTCAGTTTCATTAACTTTCTTGGAAGGAAGCTTCTGTCAGGAAAGTTTATGAAAACTCTGTTTTAGCAGACATTCAGAATAGTTGCAGATTTTTTTTTTATTATTTTGTAACCTGGTTTCCTTTTTTCTTTACACATGCACACACATATTCTTTACAGTCCTCTTTACACACTCAAAAATCTTGAGTTTACTTGTATTGCTTAGCCAGATTGAAAGCTTCTAAACAAAACTGAGCATAAAACTTTCACAGAAATAAATTCAAATACATTGTGATCTTTTCTTACCTAGCTCAGAAAAGTATAGAGAGGCCAAGGTATGTGCATGGCTCATTTTTTATTTATTATCTTTATTGCTACTAAATTTTGCATTTAAAGAAGGAAACAATGAGGGAAGCATAAGAAAAAAAAATCCTCAATAAGGATTACTGCAAGATAGGGCTTTTTCTTCATGAATAATATAAAGAGATGTCTTTTTTAAGAGCAGAAAATGATTGAAATATCATTTGTACATGTTAACTTGTGGAATTCATTGCATATGGGTAAAATTAGAATAACATTACAATGACTGCAAGACTCACTGGTTGTATGTGGAAAAAAGCTGCAGCCCCTTCAAACAGGAAGACAGTACATAGGAAGAAGAACAATAATGCTCACCATTAAGCATTGGGCTTTGGAAAGAAGATTCTCTCATAAGCAAGTTATTGCATAATTCTCTGATATGGGAGTTTCACACCTTCCTCTGAAACATCTGGTGCTAGAATGCAATAAAACACTAAATGAATTTCTGACCTGATGTGGCATGACAATCAATAAAATTCTTTTATTAGATAGCTCTAGTTTTAAGAACTTGTCATAGTAACAGCACGCAGCTTTGCAGAATGCTAACTTGTGATCAAACATTCAATTTATTTTGAAAACTAAATCTTTCCTGCCTTATTGCACATTTCCTCAAGTCTGGGGAGGTTAGCCCAGCATGCCTCACCATCTACCACTAGAGAAAACAGGCTCCTGGGGTCAGTTGTTTAACACCTAATGGATGCTAGATAGGAAATCTGTAGTGGTACAGTGCAGCTGAGATGCAACCAGAATTGCTTTAGACCAAGTAGTCAGCCTTTGGTTCATGTACAAAGTCCTCAGCCATTCCTCTGTCCCCTAAACAATGTTCTACTCAGTGTCCTTTCTGCCACCCTGCAGTCCCACAGTCCTTTCTGGTATATATGTCAAAATACAGCAATTCCTGATCTTCTGATAGATAGCTACTACAGTAAATCCAGTGTGGGAATGCAGCGTGCATCAGGATACAAAGACAAAGCTGCTGCCCCTGCATGAGGCATGCATCTGATACACACCAGCTGGGGCCTGAATTTTTGGTGTAGGACACAGTGCAGAAGGTTTGCAGCTCCTTGAGGTGCTTTGTGCCCCCACCCTACCAGAAATGTTGGAACCCTGCTGGTGTGGCCAGGCTCAAGGGAGGGTGATGCTGCTGGAGAAAAGGCCAGGAATCCTGGAATGACCTTGTGGGTCTGTGGGGCAGTTCACAGCAGGAATTCCAGGCATCTTTCACAAGCACAGTATCACAGCAAGGATAAAGTCTAGCAAATGCTACCTCGTCATTTTAGTGAGATGAAAATGAAACCCCTCCTGAATGCTTGGAAGTGCCTAACTCTGAAATGATGCCTCTGGTGAGAAACCCTGAGAGGGCCAGCAGTGTGAACCCTTCCCACACTCCCTGCAAATGAAGCCATGCTGTAAAGCAATGCATTTCGATAGCATGGCATTTCTCAGAGCAGCCTGAATGATTTTTTCCCAAAGAGTACAGCAAGTGTTAATATGATATCTCTGTGGGTTTGCATTAAAAACATGTCTTCAGGTGCACCAAGGGAGTTTAATCAAATGTAAATGTCGAGGTGTGTAAAGGAAATAATGTGTATGCATCAGGAGGGTTTATTTTGTGCTGGTTAGCACAAGAAACAACATTATTTTAACAGCCATATTTTCATGCACATGGACTGTAGCCAGTCTGAAGGTATTCCAGGAATCCCAAACTTTATGCACCACCTCTGAAGTCATCGTCATATAGAACAATATTTAATTTGCCATTAATTAGTAAATTGCCGTATGAAAGCCAGCAAACTATCTTGGCTGAATTGACCAGCACGAAGATTATTCTTCTGGAAATGAGCTTAAATTCGTACTGCTAGCAATTTCCATGAAAATAGAATTGCTTTTTGTAGCTTTTATTTTAAAATAAGAATAAGATGATGCCAAAAGACAGCAAATGAAAGGGGTGAAAAATCCTACCTAAAAGACATAGGCAGGAAAATCCCAACTTATATGTAAATCCCAGCAAGCTAAAGAGACATTTCTTGCAAGGAACTCCTTGAAACTTGTATTTATTTGGGGCTACTTAGAAAATGCTACTAAGTGTAAATCTGTTTTCATTGCACCTCTGGAAGTCAGGGTGGATTTTGTTGTATGAAATCTTTTCTTCTTTGAAAGTCAATGACTGGGGAGAGGAGCAGTGGGGAGGGGGAGACTTGGCAGACTGCCACCATCCTCTTTCATTATTTCATATGTTACACGTCCCATCTAAATCTGCATTTGCTTGGTTCGTCACCCTGTATGTCGATGCAGGAATGATTGTTATTTTAGAGTTATAAATAATAAATGTGCATTCAGAGACATTTCAAATATTTAGCCATCTCAAATTCTCACTTTTGCATACTTTCCCCTCCCTGTACTCACCCCCTGCCTTCATGTCTGCTACCCAGTCAAAATAAAAGTCTCCCCCATCTCTATCTCCCATTGTTTTTTCCATGGTTGATTGAATGGTGTGCTAGGTTCAGTGAACTTGGCTACTGCTCCACCCAGAAACAACCTTCTCTTATATACCAATTATCATATGAAAGCTACTAATGTCGTTTTACTGCAGCTCTGCTTCAGAATTGAAAGTGGCATCGTGCAGCCCCCGTTTGCCCAGTTGCAGGGAATAACCATTCTGCCTTCCTTTCCCCCTCTATCACTGTGTAAAATATTAGCTCCTTTTATTTGCTACATCAGTATCTTCAGTAAATTATTGCTACTTCAGATATGAAAAAGACTTTCAATCTGGGATGCTGGTGCTGTTAGAAATATGGTTGGATTTTGTGGGACTTATCCTCTGAGGATGAATTGGTTATTGCAGACAATGGAGGGAGCTGGTCTCTTGGAACCTTAGAATGATGGAAATCTCTTCAAACAGAGTTTCAAATAGAAAGTTTTAAATTTCAGCACCACTCAACAGTAAGGGAGAGAGTGTAATGTGGTATAAATTTTAAATGTTGATGACTGATGTCACTAACTAATGGTCTGTCCTCAAACCTGGTTATGTATAATCATGAAATATCTATATACATTGAATATATGCATGAACATAGACGAATATGCTGTTGGTATTTTGAGAGGTTAGTATCAACAGAAATTAATTTTTCCTTTACAGTAATGCCTGAGTGTCAAGAGAGAGTCTTTGTTGTCCTTACAAGTCTAGTAGCCCCATAACATGGGTACAAAATCTCACTCTGTGCTGCCACCAAATGCAATTTGAATGCATATTAAAAGTAAACCAGTTTTCTGATGTTGAAACAATAGCTCCACAGTAACAGGTATATTTTAAATTATGAGAAGCATTTGTCCATGCCTTTTTCTTAGGTTTAGCCAGAAGATACGTTATATATCACAGCTTTCAGCAGTTTTATTTTTATCATGTTTAGTCTAAAAAAAATCTTCACAGGAAACGGCAAATGTTAACAGCTGGTGTTATGAATCTCAGTAGCAGGAAATGCAACATGACTGCCTTTACTGGGGGCGTGGGGGAGAGGACACTGCACTTCCTAAAGGAAATACTGGGTTTTCATTATTTATATGTTTGTTGTTCCCACAAAAATGGACCCAAGTGTTTTGAAAGGATTATAAATATGGTTTCAATTTGGCACTGGAGCTGGTTGCAGCCGCTGTGTGTTTGTGTCCCTGCTCGTGTGTGGAATTTGGCCAATTCTAACTCTGAGTTGGCCACAAGCAGCCAAATGGCTTTCAGTTTTCTTTTGTTGTAGCTGCATTCCCTACAGGGCAAAAAACCTTTCAGGCTTTATTTCAAGGTACAATATGCTCCTCTGAGGAGATAAATGATTAAAATGCAGTGTCTGCTTGTGAAAATTCCAGCTCTGCAAAGTTACGCTCATTTGGACTCCAAGAAATAACCGTTCTATCCTTGCAGGTCTGGTTAAGCCAAGACACATGCTAATTTTCTTTTTACTTTGAAGTTCTGATGGTCTTAAGGAAATCTGTGTTTAAAAGAAAAATGGAGTCTGCTTCACTGTGAAGGAGTCAACATGTCTGGTGTGGTTAATCTGGAAAGCACTTCTGCACTAGCATTCAGAGTGGAGTGATTAGGTGTGAGAGCCCGTCTAGTATTTGGGTTTATGCATCATCACAGCTTATTTTAAATATTATGAGACAGCTGGAATAGGCAAACCATCTATTGTTTACCACAGAACTGCATCTTTTACTATTTGTCTGCCTAAAGACCTGAGGTGTGATAGGCTCACTCAGGAGAGGGGTGGCCCTCCTCCATGGCCAGCTGGGCACTGCCATTCCTGCTGGGGTCAGGCAGAGTTGAGCTTACAAAGCCAAACACATTCCTAAAACAGCCAACAAAAGTGCCAGACGATCCTGAGGCCCTGATGGAGCCCAAAGGCCAGTATGAACTGCAGGTTTGTGTAAGCAGCCACCTCTCCTGTTTTCCAAATCTTTAGTACAGTGCTCTTTGCCAGGTTACCTGGGTGTTCATCTTTCTGTTACATCCTAGGCTATTGCAGTTACTAAAGAAAATGTATATTATCACTTGGAATGAAATATATGTTCACATACAGGATGAATGTATGGAGTGAAATATGTGCTTGTGTACATAGCACATACTGAAACAAACAAGCTAAAAGGAACGTTTTGAGACATTTGAGAGTGTTAATATTGATTACTAAATAGATTAAGAGACAGCTACAAAAGGTTTTGTCAGGAGATCAAACTTTACCTGTGTGACAGTGTTAATAGTGTGAGACATGAACATTTATCAACAAAACAGTTTCAGCTGCTTGGCAAAAAGCATTGCATCTCTGAAGTGTTTTGTCATACACCTTCTCCCACCTAACAAATCATGGTGTTGTTCACTTGAACTTGCTCATGTCAAGGAGAAGAATGTTTCCAGCAGGAGGCTGTAACAGTAAAGTTCTTGATTAAGGAATTCTTCAAAGATATTTTTTATTTAGAATGAATAATTATCACATTGTTGATAGAAAAGTGGAAACAAGAATTGTAGAACCAGCTGGGTTGGATCTGTGGTCCATCTGGCCCTTCTTATCTTATGCAGTAAATGATTGTATTAGACTTTACATGGGAATAAAAAACTCAAGAACAGGAGATTTCTTCTCATATATTTTCTGCTGACTGTACATGTTCAGTGACTTCTCCAGGAGAGGTATGAATTTGAGAAGAAAATCACTGTCTATGAAAAAAAAAAAAAAGCCCATAAGACTAAGACTGTAACACTGACATATGCAGAACAGGCATTCCATCTATATCTAAAAAGTTGGTTCAGATGTGTGTCAGGATCACTGATGAATGTCTTTAGGTGGGATTCAGGTGAGAACTAATTGAAGCTTTTCTCCTCAGCTTTTCTGTCTCAGTCCACACTCCACTTTCCAGTCCACATTGTAACATCTGTGTTAAAAATGAAGAAAGTCCTCCTTTTCCAGAAAGCTTGTTGATGGCTTTCAATGGAGACTCCAGTGAAAGAAACCAAGATTCAATGTCTGCAATATAAATTTTTACATGGTCAGGATTTGTACAGTTTTTTAGGGTAAATAATAAAAATATAAGTGACCTGGAATATAATTTACCTTGGAATATATAGTACTGTTTAATGATAGTGTCTTACCAACCAATTTCAGTATTTAGGAGATTCTCAAGCCAGGTGACATTTGAGGAATACTACAAAGAGCTCCCTAGCTCCCTGATATCACCCCAAAAAAAGAGCTAGAGGAACAGTGTTGGATTTTGTACTATCAAAACTGTTATTCCTGCAAAATCACATTTTTGTTCTCATAAAAACGTCAGCATTTCCTTATTATTCTAACATTGTAAAGACCTTATTTCTGAAAATTTTGATGAAATTATCATATTTCATGTCTGCCCAAAATTTGATTTAAAAAAATTTTGAAATATTTTTGTTTTCTATAAGATGAGTATCCTACATTTGCAAAGTCCTATTCTGTACATATTACTTTAAAGTTTAACTGATCTGTAACCTACTGAAAATTAATGCTGGGTCCATTGGTTATATAATAAATGCCAACAGCTGTCAAAAGCAGAGTGAAGCAAAAGGGGGGGAAAAAGACAGCAATTGTCTTATAAGACTGCCTCATGGTAATTCAAGAAACATTCTGTGAATTCCACCTCAGTGGGGTATGAAATAAAACCCACATTATGATGGATTGGGAAAACCTGGGGTGGCCCAAAGCTACTTTCTCTAGGATGATTTCTTCTTCTTTATTTTTATTTTCTGATAGCTTCCCTAACTCTAACAAGAGTAGAAAAAAAAATTGAGACAGGAAAATATATGACCATGGTAAAGAAAAAAAGAAGGGGAAAAAATCTTTTGCAATATCAGATAATCTTGAAATACAATAATATATCTTGCAAACCTGTGAGATCTATAGCAGGCTTATAACTGATCAATTTTCCACCCAGGTTTACAAGAAGAATAAAGACCAGTATAGTTCATAAATCAACATTTCTTAAGGCACTTGTGTGTTTTCTCTCTCCTGAAGGTGATTTGAAAAGTAAGCTATAAACATCAACACATTCAATAAAACTGAGGCATACTAGCAAGAGGCTATTTGCAGGACCATGTATGTATAAAGAGATAATATTTTTTCTACTATATACTAGGTAACCATAATTGGGTTTTGAATTTCATTATGTAACAAAGGGCTGTTGATGCCTGTAAAAGCACTGAAGTATTTTGATCCCCTGTTTTTTGGCAATCTCACTGACAGTTCTATTTTTATAGAGGTGCAAACACACCCAAACCTTAGAGAACAGCTTTGCTTTTCTGTTCTGAACTGGCCACCACAGAGAGTTTTCTCTGACTTTACACTGAAGTGAAACTGCTGGAGGGACACAAATATCTGTGAGGATTCCATGAGCAGCAATATTGACTGTGCAGGGCTTGGAATTTCTAACCAAGGTTTCACAAGGTTTTACTGGACCAAATCAATGGTCTGTTCTCTCTTTGGAAGTGCTGCAAACACAAAACTAGGTGAATTCCCCAACATTCTCCCTGTCTTTTTAATTGGGCTGCCAGGAGAACTGGAAGGCTCCATGGTTTTCCTGAGGCAATGTGAAACACAGCTCTGTAACTGCTCTACCAGAGGCACCCAAAGGTTTGCAGCCATCCTAAGTGTACCCTTTTCACCTCTCTCCTTACAGGAAACTGGGACAATTTTTGTCAATTATGGCCCACCCTGTTGCCAGGTGGGCCTCTTTAGGATTCAAAAATTGGTGGGAAATTCAGCATCCTAAGTCTGGTGTGAAGGGGAGACTGCAACATCTGTCTGTGCAGTTATTGCACAGAGCTCTTTGCTGAAGGTCAGTGCTGAAGCTCCTGGTTTGCAGTAGCTGCAGCAGTGTCTGATTTCACAGCAGGTCAGAAATTCCAGTCTGAAGCCCTCAAGGCTCACTACCCAGCTTAGCTGGGGATCTGAAACAGCAGGAGTTTGGTTTGTCATCATTCAGCAAGGCACAGACGTGCAAACCCGTATCTATCACCAGTTCTTTGTTTAATCCACTTGCTCATATTGCCTCCTCCCTTTGGCTGGGCATTTTTGTTCCCTTCATTGTGCAGAAATGTTAACAGGTGTAGAGACAACAGCCAGTCATGGTCATCTGTGTGCTGCCATCACAAAGAAGTTTTAGGAAAATATTTCATATATAAAACGGACGTACAAGATTGGGTTTCACACTGCTGTGTGTAAATTTTAGGTTCCAGGCCTTACAATAAGCCTCTGGCTTTTGAATCTCCTTATTTATCTTTTCTGTTTTTATTTAAACACCTAACTAACACCTGAGCTTAATTTTGTCTTTAGACCCCAAAAACCAGTGCCCTACCAGGAGCAGCATTCAGTCACCCTGAGCCTGTTCTATTCTCCTTTGTTATAACCCTACTTTCTCTGGGGAGTTTTTTGGCAATGTGAAAATTCCTCTGCATGTCTGTTTAGGTAATTTCCTAAGATCTCTGAGTTCCTTGGGAGCCCCCCTCCCACTCATACTCAGTAATCTCTGAGCCCCTAACTCCATTATACACCTCAAATTGAAAGAAAAAAAAATTACTCTTCAGCTTTCTTACAGCCTGCCATGAGCACTTAGATGTGCTCTTACCCTCTAGCAGAAAGGGCCAGATCACTGATATTTCTGTGATGGTCTGGATGCCCCATATCATCCCCACAGAGAGTGCTGGAAGGCACAAGGAGCTGCCAAGGCTTTAAGGAGGACAAATCTCAGGATTCCTCAGCTGCTGGGCTGGTTTCTCTCTAGGTTGCAGCTGAAGTTTGAAGAGGAAATTGTGTTTTCACATGAGAAGAAAATATACCTGACGGTTTTGAATACTGAAAGATAACTGTGGATAAGCGGTGCAAGTAAGGGGGCTTTGTAAAGTTGCTTTGCAGCACTGACAGCCAGTCAGTGTAGTTACTTAATCCTAGCACTTTTCCAGTTAGAATATGTTGCCAGGAAAAGGAAATCGGCTTTTGAGGTGCATTATCTCCTTTCAAAACTGTCCTGGGGGCACTTACTCATTATCTTGGAGTAAAACAAATGAAGGATTTCTTTTTAAAAAATATTGTTTAATCCATTTAGAATCCCTGGAGCTGAGTATTTTATATTTCTGTGGCTTGGTAAAATAAAACCAGCAATTAGTTTACATGCATTTATCATTTATGGTTCTCTACTTCTCTTTGCAGTTCATTTTGAATACCATAATCCTGACAGATTAACTTTCCTACAAAAATTATTATTATTTCCTGGAACTATGAATGAAATAGGAGAACATGTTCACTGTGACTGATGGAGGGAAATCTCATTCTGCCAGATAGCATTTTAAGCTGATTCCCTCACAACAACAAAGAAACCCACAATAAAAGCAACAACAACAAACCCTGTAGACAAATATTCATGTCTGTATTTACTTATGTGAGTTTATATCCTGTCTTCAGCAACAGTTTCTGAATCTAACCCATTGCGATACATCTGAGAGGGGATAAATATTCCAAATACTCCATGAAAATCAGTGAAAACATGTAGCTTGATAGGGGAAAAAATGCCTCAAGAAGGCACTGACAGGGAGAATGGCTTCAGGATGACAGCAGCTCACCTGAGAACCCAGGGCAGAAACCTGAAAAAATCTCATCCAGGTCCGTCAGACCTCATGACAAACCAGGAAAAAACTGTGCCATTTGTTTTACCCACAGCTTGTGTGACTTCTTGCTTTGTATTACTGGTTAAAAAAGAGGCTGGTTAAAAATCTGCTTATGGCAGGTGATATTAATTTGAGTTTTCTCCATTTTTCCATTTCCTTGCATTTCACTTTTCTTTGCGTAGGTCTGTTTTGTACACCTGGGACAGTGTTCAGTCAAAGAGCAGTCAAAAAGCCCTTCATGTCCTCAACCTCTTCTGCTTGTAAGCCTTTAGTTTGCAGAAAAGAATAGCTAATTGTAACCTTTTTCCGGAACAGTTTGGGGGTTTGTTCGTTTTGTTGGGGTTTCTTTTGTAAAGCTTGCTTTTAGCATTCCTTTGCCCTTTGTGGTAAATCTCATCTGAGACAAAAGACCAGTTACTTCTGGAAAACGGCTGCAGAACTGGCTGGATTGCCTGCACAGGTTAGGTGAGGAGACACTTGCACCTGTCCCTTCTAGCTCTGGTGGGTGGTGAATAGAGGTTTGCAATTGGAACATTTTCCTCTAGGACTTGCCCATTGCTCTTCCTGCTTTGCTTTATACCGAATTTCAGGGGGGAAACGAGAGAGAGCCCACCCGTGCTGGGTAAGCAGAGGTGGCTGCCTGCTGTGGATGCACTGTGGGTATCCTCTGCACAGCCTGAGGATCCCAGCTTGGAGAGCTTCAGCCTCCCTCTGACAGTAAAACTGCACTTGATGCAGGGCCAGGGTACAGGCACTGCTTCAGCTGATAGCTCTGGGCCTTCCTGAATAGGATAATTTGCATTCCCTTCTTGGAAAGTGCAATACAGAACTTTTCCAATGAATATGCCTGGGCTATTTTAATTTTGTAATTGCCATCCTTACAAATTTACTATTTGCCATTTCATTTTCACTAGCGAGTGTGAACATAAAACACCCAAAGCCTTTGTAGCTTGCTTTACAGAGGATTATTTCAGGCCTAGATGTAATGTTTGGGATCTGCCATGAGAGATATGGCTTTCAAGAGGCATCCTGACACTGGCTTGGCATTCATGTCCCACCTGCTGAATGCCAGTGGGATCCTGTCCATTGCTTTCACAGGCTTTGGATCCCACCCAGAGCATTCTCAAAGATGGACAGGAACTGGGAGTGTGGGCTGGATTAGGAAATTGCAAACTATTCTGAGAGAGGTTTTCTCTTTCATCAAAATTTATTTTTTTAAACATTTTCTGAACAGCTCAAACAAAAGCTCTGGAAATTAGGGAGCTTATATTGTCCTGTACAATAATTTGTGGTATATTCCCAAATTCAATTTTTATACCATAATATCTCCTAAATAATTTTAAAGCTGCATTGTAAAATGGAGTGTTCTTTGAGCATTTGCTTCGTATTACGCTAATTTGCTCTAAAATCTAGGCTACATGTTTCTAAGACTGTTATACTCCTTCATAGCAGGGTGTTGTGTACTATCTGTTGCTCTCTTATCCTACTCTGATGTTGGAATTTTGCAGCAGTTTTTAGTGTTTTACCCTCTTTAAGCAGAATAAACTCCCCAGTGTCTGTTTTCCTTTGCCTCTGTCTTTTTGCTTCCATATTGTAGCAAAACAGTTTTATCTTTGCCTTCTCATGCAATGTGTATGCACAAAGGCTGTTGTGTTTTTTGGCTAGAAACTCCTAGAGACTAAACACAGGTATATTTTCCCCATTTTGACCATTCATCTTCATCTGCTGCTGCTTATTTTTGCTGATAGCAAAGTCCTTTTCTCTAACAAAGCCTATATTCATATGCTTCCTACTTACACTGCTGATCACCTTGGGTGCTTCACAACTCTTGCTCCTGCTGTCATTTCCTCCTTGATGTAGCCAGGAAGAAATCCCTCTGCCAGGTCCCTCCTGGCTCCGTGGGCTAGGCAAGGTGGACTCCCTAACTACCAGAAAGATTAAAATCAGCATCTGCTACTTAAAACATCTTGTATTCCTGTTGTAGGTTTTACCCCAGTGAGTATTCCAAGTCAAACAATACTGTGGTTGTGAATTGTTGTCTCACTTGCAGCCTTATTTCTCATTCTTGGCTTGTGTCCTAGGATGGGATCCAGAGCAGGCGCTGACTACAGCGGTACAAAAGAAAACACACCACAAAAGAAACATTTGCACAATCTGCTTGCAAGCACACTGCTCCTGTTGTGTGTTTCTGCTGAGCTGGCCCTCAAAATACAGGTAATTTAAATCCCCCAGGAGGAAAAGTAAAAAACAAACAAGCAATCGGAAAGTTGAACTCCTCATAATCTCTTCCTTTTTGAAGAAAGGGGGAAAAGAAGGGAAAAATCTTTTAGATACACACTTTAAATGCCCTCAGGTCTAAGAACTGTGACTGAGAAACGCTTAAAAATCCTCAGTCCTTGATGCCTATCCAAACCAATGTTAGTAAAATTCTATTTAATGGTCATCTTCTTACCTCCTCTCAAGCAGACACTGGACTTTTTTGCAAGGGAGATTACTGCTTCTAAGCCAGGCAACCTTCTTCAAAATCTGTGCCTGAAATTACTTTGAGGATTTGGTGGTAAACCTTGTCTCTAGTACTCCTTACTGAACCTCAGTAACTGCAGGAGTAATCCAGGCAGAACCTTTTTCTAGGACTACTAATGGATATCCTAATCTTGAGATGATACTCAGGATTTTCTAACTGATTCAGTTTCCCAGAAATCTGGATAGTTTCTCCAGGGAAGCACAGGAAGGTTTATCAGCTCCCCAGCTGGTGTGTCCCCATCTGTCCTACCACTGTAGAAGGAAAACAAGGAAGGAAAGTCCAGCACCGGTGAAGATAAGTGAGTTTTGTTTAGAAATGGTCTACAGGAAATGGCAAATGGCCATAATAGCAGTTCTAGTTAGCAACAGAAATTGAAGGAGTTAATAAACTTATTATTTTTGTTGTAATTATTATTATTATACTTTGATTCACAACAAAAATAGAAATTACTAAGAAAAATTATCAGAGGAGATGGAAACAGAAGTTGTACAGAAGATTATTTTTAGGGAGAATGGAAAGCTGTAAGAAATTGCATCTCAAGATGAAGGCTTATGTAGAGAGAGGAGTGAAATCGCAGCAAAATTAAAAGATACATTATGGAAAAGTATTAAAAAAAACCCAACCCAGATATTTAAACATACCAATTGGAAAAGGAAGACAGCAAAAATAGGGTAGACAGCTTTAAAAATAAGGGGAAGCATGAAAAAATAGGACTTAAGATACAGATTGGTTGACTGGCTGTTCTGGCACTCAGTTTGATGCCACAATATTTATTATTACTATTATTATTGTAAGTACACTGGCCTTCATTTATAATACATCTCTGGACATACAGTGGCAGAAGACACTTTCCACTAACAAGTTCAGCATGCCAGGACTTTCTGAACGGGGAAGAACTGGTGTCTTAGAGTTTAAGCTATTCCCACTTACCTTTCTGCTTAGGTCATATGTGGTGCAGAAGAACTTGGGGTTTTCTTACTCTATTTCTATAGTGCAATTATCTTTGCTGCTCCAAATGGGATAGATAATACAAATCTTAATCCAAATTAACAGAGAAATTTTGGTCTTTCAAGCTTCCTTCCCCCAAAGCAACCAGTATTAAAATTATGTCTTTTTTATATACTGGGATTCAGGAATAATGCTGTTTTCACTGTGCTTCTCTGCCATTGGGTCTTGTCTCATCACTGAGGGTTTAGTGGATGAATGTGAGGCTGTCTGCTCTGTTTCCAGCCCCAGTCCTGTACTAGGGGAGGACACTGT
The DNA here is from genome assembly GCA_013401135.1 of Cettia cetti. NCBI lineage: Eukaryota > Metazoa > Chordata > Aves > Passeriformes > Sylviidae > Cettia > Cettia cetti. Next base: position 99,396 of record VZUI01039959.1, on the reverse strand, counting down.
GTTGCTCAGAAGGTTTGCCTGAGGTCAGCATCAATTCCCTGCTCTGCTACCAACTGCCCATGCAATCACAGGCAAATCCCTTTGCCTCCAGGACTCAGACCTGAGGAGCCACATCCAGCTGGCTGTGATGGGAGCAAACATGTTAAAGCTCCTCAAACACAGGGCTCAGGGGAGTCAAGTGCATTTAGCCTCACCCAGCTAGAAGCTCTCAGCTCCCAGTGGCACTGGACAGTGTTGAGGCCAGTGAAGAGGCAGCAGCCGAGCCTGGTTTTTCAGCTACTGAAATGTCAGGGGCCGGGGCTTGTGGTGAGAGGAGCCCACTTGGACGCACAGCTGTGCAAACTGCTTCACTGACCTTTGCAATGTTCCTCGCTGTGCACTCGCTTTTTCCCAGCTCAGCCACATCTCTTTTGTTCCAGCCACGCTGCTACTGAGCCCCGAGCTGGGCCTGGTGCTTTGTTAGGTCTCTCCTTGGTGCTGGCACCAGAGACACTTTGCTTCCCTCTTATCTGGCCTCCTTGCTTCACCTTTTCTCTATCGCCTGCCTTATTGTATCACAGATATACTACCTTGGGATCAAAACAGTCCCTCTGCACACATATGTAAATTCCAAATTACCTCACCGTTAATCTAGGAAGCAGGCAGCTTTCCATATTAGCTGGCAATCTGTTCCTCCAGCCCTGTGGTTCAGAGGGGAGCCCGAGGCCCTTGGCAAGGCGGCGTTACCCATCCCCGAACATGAGCCCCATGCTGTGCCACTCGCCTGGCTCCTGCTGGCTGTCACAACCCCAGTGCTCCAGGATGCCAGTCACCCTCATCCACGGGTGACCAACACAGGGTACTGCAATTTAGAGAGGTGTGGTGGCAAAACTTTATAAAATCACTGGGTCTGGTCACCGCAGCTTTTCCTGGTCACCCTGGTTGTCTGCCTTCAGAATCTTTCTGCCACTGGCAGTTTCAGTGTAGCCAAACCAGGTGCTCTGCCATGGTAAGGCCACTAAGTTCATGCCATTTGTGTGCTCCTGTTACAGCTTACTGTCAATTCAACTGCCTTGTTTCTTGTGCTGCATGCTTAGATATTAGTGCACCTAACAGGAGAACGCAAGAAGCATGTGCTCAGTGACAAATTGAAATGCAAGGGAATGAATTAGCATCTTTCTTTTTAAAAAAGCATGCTTTTTTAAAACGAATTTTGTTCAAAACTGAACAGAGAAGTTCAAGCATTCACGTAAAATGTAAGCAATTAAATTATCTTCAATATTCCTTGATAGTGATCGAGCAACTGGTACTGTTTTTGATGTATTTCACAACTGGTTGCCTTGAGAAACTGTTTACTGGTATATAATATTTACCATTAACAGAGAAAATGATCTGAATGGAGAATTATTGAAAGGGTGTTTATTGTCTTCTTTCTGCCTTCACTAGGACTTGAAGAGGCACGAAAGCAGCGGGCTGGGTGATGCCCTAACAAGGCGCTGTTTTCATCTGCAGCCACTAGTGAGTGCTCTTGAATAGTTTTTCAAGGCAGAGAGTCCTTGAACCCCACCGAACTGCAAAGTCTGGATCTCTGGCCGAATTTGTTGGAAACAGGGTTTTATGATGGGGAAAATGCGGTGCCAGCGGTGTGGAGGTGACTCCCCCGGACAGGGCATGGTGCAGGGCTGCAGCAGCAGATGGAGCGGCAGGGACTTTGCTTTATTGAGCAGGACAAAAAAAAAAAAAAAAATAAAATAGCAGTGCTGACAATCTGCATCTCACAGTCTCTTTTATTTCTGTCCTCTGGTGATCGTGCAGCTTTGTCAGGGGTTCCTATTTCAGCCTAGTTGTACCTGCTGTTACTTGTTTTGTCTTGTGCGTGTGTGAGCGCCAGCTTGCAGATACAGACTCTTTGGCAGGTAAATAAACAGCAAATTCTGGGTATTATCCTGGGCCGAAGACTGAGCCTTGTACAAACAAACACAATTATAGTTGGCTGAAAAGGTCATGATTTATTTAGATTTGCAAGAAACAAGTTGCAAATTAGGGACACATGTAACTGAAGTTTTTTGATGGGCAACTTCACCAAGTGAATATGTTGGCTGAGGATTGATACTGTCCTAACAATAAAATGAAGACTTTGTACTTATATGCTTAGACAGAGGGTGAGATATTAATTAATTTGAGAAATTAATTAATTGAGACAATAGAAACCACTAGCACTATGTGATAATGTTTTTGCACCCAGCAATGGCAGTTTAGAAGGGGTGAGAAGCATCTCTGGATGTGCTAAACTCTTTCTCTCCTGGGATAAAAGTCTGTAAAACTGAGTGGTTCAGCTGTGCAAGTTACTTTAAAAATTCTGCTGAAAAGAAACAAGTTCTATTGCTTGTGCTTCTTAGTTAGTCATCAGCAGTTAACTCCAGCACTCATTTTCCTCCACCCCCTCACCCTACACAATTCATTCTCATTGTAATTAATTTTATGGCCTTTTTAGCAAAGGGAGACCTCTACATTTTATGCTACATTGCACAAGCAATTGAAAGTTGCAGATGAAAAAAACCCAAGCACCAAATGTTTAGCAGGTTTTTATTCTATTTTAAATGAGCAACCTATTTAAATCAATTATCAGCTTAAAATGAGCAGCCTGATCTAATTAGTGTTAGCCCCTGGTGGGTTAATGAATGAAAGGGAGGTGCTGGGCAGATGTGCTTTCCCCCAGGATATTCTTCTACTGACCACATTGACACAGAATCCTTCTAGGTGTGAGAATTTTATCAAACAAAATTGCTGAAACCCAGAATTATAAGATGTAGAACTATTAAATCTGTCAGCAGAACAATGTGTTTTGTGACTTTGGAGTCTTTACTTTAGTTGTATGGAGGGATTTTGCTAGATTTTTTAAGACAGGATTTATTAGTGTGAGATAAGTCATTACAAATCCCAAATAAATTACTTTTGGAATTAGCATACGAATTCATTTCTGCAAGACACAAGAATTAAAGCTACTTATGGAAAATGCCAACTAAAATCTTTAGAATCTTGGTCAATAACCAGAGATCATCTCGCTCCCATCATTTCTGTTCCTCTCTCCTGATTCTCAGCTCACCAGTTACTTAAACATAATGTCCTTTGAGCATTATTATGTAGCCAATCAGTAAGTTTAATATAGTACATGCAAGTATAAAATATGATACGTATCACTGAATATGGCAAAGGAAGAAAGTGGTGCTGTTAACAAATGGTTTTATTTTCTTATCCCTTTGATGCATTTGCTGACTATTCCACTGTGAGTGCACAGATGTTTGCATTTTTGGAGGATGACATTTCCAGAACCAAATGCTAAGTTGTTGGAAAATATAACAATTTGCTACTGTGCAGGGCTTCTAGGTTTGTTATTCTGGGGGGAACTTTTTAAGCAGGTGCCTCTGCTTTCCCCTCCTTCCCTGTGTTTCCTACTGCCCCTGTGGGTCCACAAGGATGAGTGGGTCACACCAGGGCCTGCAAGGTACCCCCAGGAGCCCCACCTGCTGCACTCTCCAGGGGAAGTTGTATTCTCCTCCATGGAAACTGACTGGTGGGTTTCCTTTCACTGTTACAGATCTAATACTGGTTTTCTACATTCCCATCAGTCTCCTACAAATTTATATGGACGTGAGAGACTATAAAAATTACAGATATTCTTGACCAATAACAAAAATGTTCACGTGCTGGCGTGTGTTATTTGTGGACCCTCAAGCTCTGGTAGATGAATAATCAAGGCTTCCCAAATTTCTCTGTGTAACAGGGACAAATAGATGTTGATGGATTATAGCACTCTTGAACAAACTCTGGAGTGTTTGATGGTAGAGGGTCAGCTTTAAATGTAGAAAAACTCACTTGTTGATGTCTTGAAACATTTTGTTCTGGAATGGTCCACACTCTATATGAAGTTAAATGATCTGATGGTCATAGGCCACTGAGACTTTATCAAAACCAACTGGCTTACTGGAGGAGTTTTTACATTGCTTTGCTCAGTGATATGCACACATATCTGTCAGAAAAGGTCAAAAGGATTTTTAAAAGATGGGTGTGCAACTGTCCTTTAAAAATCTTCAGATAAGTACATCAGGAGATATATTAAAAAGCAAAAGGAACTGTTGACCCACTTGCTCTTCCCAGGTTGTCTTTTTCTTTTTTACTTTATTACAGGCACTTTCCTGAACTTTCAAATCTTATGGCTTTGTATTCAAAATGGAAAAAGTTTCATTAATACAGAAGGGCTTCTAAACAGATTGATACACATAATTACAAACAATCTGGATGCTTTAGTATGGAAGGCTTAAAATTTGCTAAGTGACCTTGGCATGCTTTGAAAAGGCTAAATAAACTGCAGAGTGTGTCATTTCAAAAGTATATGAGAAATATGTTTTGGGTTTTTTTAATTGAATGCTAGCTTCAAGTTTTTTGAGACGAGTATCTGCTGCCTTTTGGGAAGAAAAACGAAGAAAAATAATTTGAGGGGTTTTTTTTCTCCTTTTGAAAGAAAAATTAGACCCCAGTAGATAATCACAGTTTCACCATGAATTATTACAATGATTTATTCAATTAACCTCATGAATATAAGCCCTATCATTAAATAAGCTAAATTTGAGTGCAACAATTACAACTTTTACTAACTGGAAGCAGCATAAGTACTAAGTGTTTAAATATACCAATATTGGAGCATGATAATTTTTAAACATAATTACCTCTTTTATTATATTTTGATTAGATTAAAATTAATGCATTATTAAGCCATGATATGTTCTACCATCTACACCTCTGTATAGACAAAGATAGGAGTTCCCCCCCGCACACACCCTTTTTTCAGGTCTAAATTAATTAAATTCCCTTTAATTATAATTTACTAAAAAAGCTCCACTTTCGCCACTATTATGTCTTTTGATTCGAAATTCAAAAAAAAAAAAAAAAAAAAAAAAGAGGAAAAAAGAAAGAAAAGACACCAAACCCTTAAAATGGTCTTTTGCGGGAGAACTGAACTGTCAGCGAATTCAGGCAAAATTAATTATTTCAGCTTGATAAACCTTTTCATCTATTTGACTCCTTATACAGAAAAGCCAATTAATAATGTCAAACATGCTTTGCCTCCGGGGACCGGCGGGTTGTAATGAGTGTGTTTACCACGAGTGGCTGTAGCGGGAGAGCCGCGCCGAGCCGCGCTCTAATCGCGCCACACCTGTCAAGCTGAGTCTCATTATCTGTGTACCAAGGGCAAACCTCATTTTGTCAGGAGTGGTTTTCCAAGAACTAACAACTGCCTGGGGAAGCATACAGGACTGTCGGCCAGTAGACGAGTCACTTAATTACCAATCGGAGCGGCAGAAGTGAATTCCTAATGTTCTTTAGTAGCGACCCAGCTAATCACCGCCATGCGCGTCTCACCTTATCAGGGCGCCCGCGCCAACCATTCATTTCAGCACGGTCCCGGTTCACGCCTTCCCTGAGCTCTCATAGGCTGCCGTGGATGCCGCTGCTCGGGTCACAGCGATGCATCGGACACGCGTTATCGCGCCGGTGAAACCCCTCGGATCGCCTCTTCCCCTTCTGATATCAGCTGATCACGGGGTGGCTCTAGGCAGGGGACGGTCACCTCTGCGGTGGCCTCGGGGCTCCCTCTGAAGCACGTGTGCGCACAGGCAAACAGCTCCGCAAGACAAACGCGGCTGACCTTGCAGGGGATTATATTTCCAAAGCCATGTATACGCGTTACCTAAGCCCCCAGAACTTCCCCATGGGATACATAGTATTATCCTTACTATACATATTGGGAATGGAGACAAACTTCTGGCCTGTGACAAACAGATTGAGCCCTCTGCAGAGCAGCTGAGGAGTGCTGTGTCCTTGGGGGCATCTCCCGAAGGACTTGGTGGTGCTGTGCTGACCTCACTTTCTCTGGAGACTGGGAGCATCTCTTCATCCTTGCAACTTAGCATGTTTGTAGCTAAGAGAAGTGGGAATTAGGAAATGCAACAAGCCTACTGTTCTCCCCGGGAGCTGATTGTGTTGGGCTCTCCACGAGCTGAGTTCCAGTTTAAATGAACAACATGCTGGGGTACAGGCAAGTTTCAGTTCTGTGTCCAGGTGAGGTTGCTCATGGCTTTCACTGGGTTTCTCCAATAACCAAAGGTTGCAGAAAAAGGCTGATGAAAGCATCTTTAGAATTGAAGATACTCCCAGCCCAGATTATCAGACTATACCTCATTTGCTTATTGCCATGTATTTTTAGCAACACTGATCTCTATACAGAACATTTTAGGAATTTAGGTTTTTAGGAAGTTGATTCTTTCTTAGTCTATTTGCAGATGATAAATGATAGGCAAAAAACACCATGCAGGAAAATTTTGCTTAGCATATGCTAAACTAACTGGGGTGAGACTGTTCAGATATTCTGGAGTGCTAATAGATATCAGAAAACCCAAAGTGACTGCCTGCCAAAAGAGATTTTGCATTTCATTTATTGCAAAATAGCTGCTGAAGTCAAAAGCTCTGTTTATCTCAGATGCGAAAAAGCAAAAAAGCTCCATAAACACTGAAAAGTAAAATAAGCAAAACTGTTCCCCTCTCCCCAGCTAAGTCATCACTACCATCACCAACAAAAATGGTAGAAGAGATTTGTGAGATGATTCTCTTAGGTGACACATCAGCTTCTTCTTTCCTGATGGGTGGAAGCATGAGGGGTGCTGGACAGCAGATACCCTCTGGGTATTATCTAGACTTTGTGTATGGGACCACTCTTTGAGTGATGTTTGGGGGTGAGGTGTTTTGGTTTCTTGGGATTTTTTATTTTTAATTGTTTCTATCTTTATATAGTATTGTGGGAGTGAATTGTCATGTTCTGAAATGACAGCTGCACTCACCTGTCACCAGTGTTCTCTTCTGATTAACCAAAGTGAACTCTAATTCTAGCCAAATTAATGCAGACAAGAGGGAGATGAGAGCAGGAAGAAGAAAAGTGGAGGGAACCCCAACTACTCAAACATCTGTGTCTTAGTGTCATTCGTTTCCCTCATGCCACAGTTTATCCACCAGGGAGGAGATTATGGCAGGCAAATGAAAACAAGTGCAGACACTGTCAGTGTAAAAATGTCCCCAGAGCAGTTTGTGAGCAGGAGGAGCTGGCATCAGGTCAGCAGGATTCTCTCCACGTGGACTCGTGTCCTCTGCTGAATTATCAGAGTTCCAACAAGCTAGCACAGCACTGGAGGCTCACTGCTGGGCCACAAGCTCCTCTCAGTATTTAGCTCTGGGGACACACATCACAACATATGGATGTTTACTGGAGAAACTACCAAGGAATGGTGGATTCAGGGGCTACACACCACTCCTGTAATATTCCTGTCCTGCCCTGCATTTCCTTTCTTATGGTGCAGTTAAACCTGTCAAAGTCAAGATGCTACCAGTTTTGCAATGAGGAAGATCTTGTATTTCACCTCAAGTTAAGGCAGCCTTTGCCAATTTTCTGACAGCGCTTTGCACGGGCCAAATTAGTGGGCAGCAGCAGAAGGAATCAAAGCAATGAGCTGGGAAAAAAAGATGGCCTGGGATAGCCAGCAAAATAGAAATGAGCCTTGTAGCAGAGGAAAAAAACAGATGCTTTGCTTTGATTGTTCATTGTCAGTCTCATTATGACTTTCAAGCTGTCATGTTACTTCAGCTTTATTGGGTTTGGTTTCTTTCCCCAGCTTTCAATGCAGATGATGTCCTGATTGCTCTATTCTCAGGCCAAGTACAGCCTGACCTCTCCCTTTAGGGCAGTAAGTGGCATTCATCTCTCCCTTATGCAGGCAAGGGGTGAGGAAGAGGTCAGGAGCCCTAATAATTGCATCTTGGACCTCTTTGTTGGTATGGTTATATGAGCCTTTGTTTTCTGTTTTATGACTGACAAGCTCTCAGAAACCTTCTGGCAACACTCAACTTTCACAAAACTGATAATTTTAGCTGGGGGAAAACTCTTGGTGTTGCTAATCTTTTGTTTTCAGTGGGGGGAGCTTTTACAAAATGTGTAATTCCTAATCCAACTGACCCACATCTAAAACTCTTAATGCATTGAGTCAAAATATTGCATTGGAAGTGGTTTGATGCAACCAAGTATCTGGTCAAGCCATAGCACTATTTTGAAGCAGATGTGGTTTGGATGCTTCATGCTTCTGTGCTCTTTATGGGCCATTACTGACCATATTTTTTATTTTGACCTACCACATGATAAGCACTGCGAGGTCTGTTGGGAAATGACTTACTGAGAGGGAGGGGTGGAAGGGACATCAAGCTGGGACACTTGGGTGGTGATGGGCTCTTGCTTGGCTCATATTGGCATCATTTGTTACAAAATCAGCCCCCAACTCATTTCTTCTTATTTCTTCTCCTTGCTCCAAGAACTACGTATTCCATTCAGAGCTAAAATTCTCTCTCTTCTTCTATTTTTTTTTTTTTTTTTTAATATACTGGAGGTATGCTTCATGCCTCCATAACAGTAGCTGAATCTAGAGATGGTGGTGGAAGTTCCCAGGTTGTACTCAGTCTACATTTCAATGCCATCAGTTGTTAATGCCTCTTTTTATTTTTGAGGGTTTTGGGAGTAGAAATAAAGGGGATATCTAACCCTACATCTTAACTTGTCTCACTGTATGTGTTCTCTGTGACTACTACATCAGAAGTGCCTATCACAAGATGTTGTTGAGTCCTAAGAGAAGGACAGAGGAACAGTAAACAAAAGAGGTGATATTTGACCAAACTTCCTTACATTTCAAATACTTGGACTTATTTTTCTCATCCTCTCAAGACCTTCAGGGAAATAATTCTTGAGGTTTAACAGAAAGAAGTGTCTGATCATTCTCTCCATATCATCCAGGCCTCAAGTCATACACAATATCCTAAAAGCAGTTCTATGTACACATAAGAAAAGGAGCTGTTGCCTTTGTCACGCAGCCCAGAATTCTGTTTGATTTTCTTTTTGGTTGATGCATTTTCTCTTAACCACACACTTAATCTGATGTGCATTATCATTCCCTGATCTCATTACCTCCTTCCTTGAACTTGCATGTTGTTTGAACTCTCTTAGAATGCCCTTAAATGAATCAGTAATTCAATTACAGTAATAACTTAACATATTTGTCCAGGATTTTTTTAGTGTCCTTATGAAAAGCTAGGCAGTCCTGTGCTTATGTTATCTAGTGACAGTGACCTGGGCAGGATTTTTTTGTTTGGATGGTGTTTTTTACCCCATAAAACCTCTCTCCCATATGGAATTGGAGCCAAGGGCTGTGGTGGTGTGAGCAGTGACTTGTTGGTACAGGGCCAGCATTTGCCAGGAAGACCAGACTTCCCTCACATATTTCTGCACCTATCCACAGTAAACCTGAAGCCTTGTGGAAACCCTTGCTTTGCTGGTGCTGCCTGTTTGCTTTGTGTATAGTCAGATGGCCTGATCCTTTCCCAGAATACTGGTTTTACCCTGCCTAAACTGTCTGACCACGGTTGTGCTACCAGATGTACAAGACAGGAATGCTGGAGAGCTCATAGCTCTTCTCTGACATGAGGATATATCAGACACACTTCCAAATACGGAGAAAAATAAGGAGTTTTTTAAAAATGCTGAGGTATGTAATGCTAAATATAGGCAGAATGATAACAGAAAGAAAGTTCTATAGGTTTTGTCAAGCTCACTAGCTTAAGTAATTCATTCTATATTTAATGATTGCCAGGCATGTTTCATGGCACAAAAAGTAATTTTGAAGAGGAGACTTCTTTTTTCTCTTCTATCCAGAAATCAACAAAATATCAAAACATTCACAATGCCTTATTCTTCCAAATATGTAACACAGTCTTTTTTCTTTTTTTTTTTAATCTTAGAAATGCCACTGTGATATTCCAGTGCATTGTAGCTCAAAAAAAAACCAAAAAAAAAAAAAACCCAGAAAAAAATCCCAAAAATCCAATCAAAACAAGAAAAACCCCAACTAAACAGAAAAACAACAAAAGCTTGAGTCGTTAGGAAGTGGTGGAATTAAGGATAGCTACTAATTTGTGGGCACTCAGAAAAAAGCTGTAACCCTGGAATAAGCATAGTTTTAACACAAGAGGCAGAAGGGCAAATTTCAGATTCACAAATAAACAGTGACCCATTTAGGGGGTGACCCTAAATGTGACCCATTGCCTGAAAACAGATCAACTTATTAGAATACATATGGAGAAAGGGGAGGCTGGCTCCTAGGCTTACCAGTGCACAAGCCAATTTCCAACACAAAGTTAATTTTCATTCTGAAGTTGTTCTCTGCTAAATGAGGCCAAAGCTAGAGGTTTGTGTGATGGAAACAATGGTGGTCTTGGATAAATTCAGAAGTGGTTGCCATCCTAGCAGGAAGCCAGGTTTTTGCTATAGTTCTTTATGTGCAGCACATAAATCACTCCTCTTGAGTGTCCTTTTGTCCCGGAGGTGGGTGTAGTATACCCTGTGAAAAACATCTCTCTGGCTCCTGAGGCAGTGTGGTTAAAGCCTCTTGTGGTGTCCCAGAGATGTCCTCCAGCCTCCAGACAGCCAGGGCCAGCTCTCCATGTCAGGGGTCTGTCCTGTGTCAGGAGACAGAGCAGGCAAACACAGAGGGGAGACACAAACACTCCCTTGAGTGCCACAGGCCAGAGAAGCTACTGTGCTTCACCCACCCTTGGGCCTGCCAGTCCTCCACCAACCACAGCTATGCCCTCCTTTAAAGAATAAGACTTTGGGACATCTCTCAACAGCATTGGGTTTCCAGCAGCACAAAGGATGCCCAAGAGGCATTTCCAGAGATCCTTAAGTGTGGTTATAGCCCCAGAAGGCTCCTCTTGTGGAAGCCAAATCCTGCTGGAATCAAGACCTTTTGATGTAGAAGAATGGTTGAAATGAGCTTTTGGTCTCACATAGACCCTACTGTCTGTCCTGGAAACAGTCAGTTGTGCAGTGAGCCTCTGGCCCCACACTCAGGTTACTCCAACCAGCTTTTAGAAAATTCACCTGGTGATCTTGTAGTACCAAGAGCTTGTTTCGTCCGTATAATAAACCATCTTAAACCTATAAGTGGAATTCTACTTTTTCTCTCTTGAAAAAATCTCAATAGCCTGACCACACATGTGGGATTTTTGTTCCTGAAACAGAAATTACTTTGTTTCAGGTACCTTTTATAAGCAGAGGTCCAAACATATCAAAGCTTACCTAAATTTATCTCTGCCCAGTGGATGGGAGGGAGAGAAACCCAAAATCCAGAGTGCAGCTTGGATGAAGTGTGTGCTGTGAGTATGATTAAATGATTGTGAATGATGAAGATTGTTTCTGTTTACTATGTGTTCCATCATAAAGCTTTATAGAAAACATTCCTGGAAAGGAATAGGTGAACAAGATATTCCTACCATGAGCATTTCAGGTTCAGAAGTTCACCTTTAATATGAACATTGCAGATTTTTTTTTTTTCACACTCAAAGAGATACCTCTTTCTTATTTATATAAAGTATGCTTAGCAGCTTGTGCTAGAGGTTTCTAGGTCCGTCCTTACTTCTGCTCCAAGGACAAATGTCTGCTAATCTCCATACTTGAGAAAGATGTTGAAATATAAATGTATCACCTCCTCTGCACAGGTAAGCAGAAAGGAAGGAGGGCAAAAACTCAGGCCACACAGGAAAAAACCTTCCCAAGGTGCAGTGTGGCCACTTCTGATCTGCTCTGCTAATTATAAAGAGCCACAGCAAGAAAGTGACAGGAAAAAGCATCAATTTCTCAATTGCAAATAAAGAGAACACCAGTTTTAAAAGAAGTTTGAGTGCATAACAATGTGTTTGAAGCTGCATTAAATCCCCATGATCCCATATTCTATGAGTTAACATTCCTTTACTAACATGGCCCCAAGCAATAGCAATGCTCTTGACAGACATCCTGATGTTTCCTATTGGTGTTACATCTAGTTTGTCTGAGGAGACATTTTCCACTTGATAAACGTGTCTGCTCAAGGGCACACTGAAGAAGTCATCGAAATTTACATTTTCAAGATGACTAGAAACCTTGTTTCCCTTGTACTTCCACTTCTAGCCTACCTTGAAGCTCAGAGAAGCTGGAATTTTGGGAGAATAAGATTTGTGAGAATTTTTTTTTTCTCTGTGCTGGTGACCTGAAAGCCTGAGGATGGAAGCAGGAATTGCAAGCTGCTTATGGAAATGCAAGAGTGGTGCCATAAAACAGCAGCCACCTGTTCTAGGTTAATTTTCTCTCTCATGCGTGTGCTGAAGTCTTTCCTGAAGCTGGGTGTGAGCAAGATGAGAGGGGAGCAAAAACATGTTTACTTTTTGGTTTTGGCTTTTTTTGTTTGCAGGTAAAAAATTGTGTTCAAATTACAGGAAAAAGTTGACATGCTTAAAACAAATTGTTCCAAACTTAATAAATCCACAAAATATGCAAACATCTATTATATGGCCCAGAAATATGAGAGGAAGGAGCATTTACTGAATGACCAGGAATTGCACTTTTAAGTATGTTTTGCATGTTTCCTATTATATAAGAATCATGTGGGAACAAGACTGAAGTTTCTTATGAATCTACCCCATAAAATCTAATTCTGGCAATCATTTATCAAGAGACAATTTTTATGGAACAACATTGCAGACCTGGATGAACTGCTTCATCTGCTGTGCTTTCATGTTAACAAAGAAAAGGATTATGTTACAAAATAAACAAGTCTTCTAATGAATACAAACTATTCTCAACTGTACTGATAACAAATAGTCCAAGGTTAAAGAGCTAAATAAAGCATGTTGCCCTGAAATGCAGTAATGACAATTGTGACTTATCATGATCCGTTAAACAGAGCTGCTCTTTTCTCTTTTTCCTTTGGGGAGTTTGGCAAAAAGATTGGTTTTTCAGCCTTAGAGCTCTACCACTGCTACAGCCACTTCTGATTTTGTTGGCATGATAAATTAGCTCACATAGGCAAGGGATCACTTTTGGTATTCAGTAAATCACTTTTAGAGGCCCACTCCTTCTGCTTCTTGCTCTAAGCTTTTTTTGGCTAAAGAAGCTTGAAGATCAGGGTGCAAAATTTTTGTCAAGAGTAACAGGAAAGAGGCAGCAAGAGCAAAACATTGTACATTGGAGTGACTTCAAGGCTGATATATACTTTATGGGCATGCAAGTCTTGAAGGACATAGCCTTGGGTATTATATACATGTATGTACAGAAAGCTTTCAGGATGCTTTAAACCCCATTTTTTTAGTGAAAAGAAATTAGTAGTTAGTCCTACTGTGGACAATTCTGTTCAGGAACCATTCAAAGTACATGGGCCTGGTTCTCCATCCTGACAGCATTTGCCATTGACTTCACTGGGACTTGGAGCAGAAAAAAAGGCTGCACAGGAAGACCCACAAATCTTTGAGAGTTCAGGTCTGTAACAGTGTCAGTTTAAAACCCTTAATCTCCCTCCAATGATAAGGAGGAGCCTGATTGCACATAATCTGTAGGTGCTTCAAAACCTTATGTATGACTGGATATGATAATATTCCTCCTTTCCTAGTCTGTCATGTCTATTTAAACTGGAAATTCCTTTGGACATCTTGTGACCCTTGAGTTGTGGGTTATCTCATTTATCCATGAGATTAACAAGGGTGTCTGGATGCTTGTAAAAGAATATGATAGTAAATATCTCTCTTCCTCTCAGTATGTCCCACCCCTACAGAGCCTGCTGTAATCAAGTGGTTCTAGACAGTCCTGTCCTGACTGTTTTGTGACCATTTCCTTTACTCTGTTTCATGGATTGTTCTTCGAGGTTAGCAGACACAAAACCAAATAGCTGTTTTCAGCAAGTCCCTTTCCTTTTGCTGCTGTCATGAACTGGCAGCATGCTTGACTTTACCACTTTGTGATTTACAAAGTGCTCTAGGAATCATCAGAGAAAATATGCCATAGAAAAGGATATTATAATGATAATGATATGATTATAAAGATCTGTTTCTGTTAATTGCTGTTTGCAAGTTACAGAACATTTGGGAAATAACTTTGAAATTGCATGATATTTGAGACAAGAAACTTTTAAAAAGCTGTATTGTCCTGAGCTGGATTTCCTTCAATGATTTTTTGGAAGGAAGAAAAGTCATACTAACCCATTTCAGTTTCTGGATATAGTATATCATTGTAGATTAATGCTTTTAACATTTCAAGGTGCCATTCTGGAATACAGTGATCTATGGTATTCATCAATTTCAACACCTTTTGTTATAAATTAAGAACAGTACCCCCCAAAAGCTCTCAAATCAAATTTGTCATTTGAAACAATAAAAGTAAAGTGTGTCGCTCTGACTGACCGTATTTCATGTCCCCTGTTCTGATTCTCCCAGCTGTGGCACTGCTGTCATTGTTATTAAAAGAGATGGCACAAAACAAAAATAGAGAGGTTGGAAAATGTGTACAACACTAAAACACTAGGGTATTTTCTACCTTGTCTGGAGAATTCTCCTGTAAATAATAATCAAGACCAGAACATTGTCCTGAAAACATTTTATAACTCTCTCATACTATTTGGAGACGCCAAGTAACCTCAGAATATGACTGCAATGCCTGTATTCCCAGGATTTCCTTGCTGCTGACTCTAGTCAGAACAGTTCTTTGTGAGCTGGGCTTAACTCTGTTTATCAAAATTCTTTCTCCACTCCATCATTTGCACTGTAAGCTCCTTGTGGACAACTTCCGTTACATATCTCTATAGGCTTTCAGGGACATTTTTCTCTGAGCTCTTAAGCAGGAGAAAGGAATGCTTTCCAATGTGTTTCTGGCATCTTCCCTCAATGGATCTTGACCCTTGAGTAGTATTTCTACTGTTTCTGAAAATTTCAGCCTGCAGTTGTGGGTAGTGACCCTGGTGTGATTCCACTTTTTCTGTCATACTCTTCTCCACTAGAATTTCACTCCTGGTGTTTGGTCACCTCACAGGGAGGGTATTCCAACCCTGCTAGTGTCCAAACAGTCCTGGCTCAGCTCCTGTGCTCCAGCTTGATAACATCTCCTTGGCTAGTAAAGGGCAGTGAAGTACCAATGAGTGTGAATTTCGGTAGAAGATGCCTGATCTCCTCCACTTACCTTTCCAAGCTCTGGAATGGGTTTGAAGACTTTCAGAGAACAGCTGGAGAATAACTTTCTCCATCAGTCACAGCATCTAGCCTCTAGTTGTGGCACCATTCCTGCATTTGCCTGAAAAATCCATTGATTTCTTGAAATGGTGATAACCTGCGTTCACTCCATGTCCTCAGTAGGGTTTGGATAATTGTTACTGAACTCTGAAATGCATGTCTTATTAGCTCTTTAATTTTAATGGAGTGTAGAGGCAGAAAGGTAGCATGAGAGCCTGGTTTTAACCCTCTTCTTTTTAAAAGGTTGTGGTTTTTTCTACCATTTTACTCTCTTTGCAGTTCTTGTCAAGAAGCTGGATTGATATTGTGCTGTTTCTGTTCTTATTTGGTATGTGAATGAGGTGTCACAATTTCATTGCCTTGTGTACTGTGTTCCCATATCTATAGAAATATCTGCATTTTACATACATCTCAGAAAGAGTAAGGATGCAGGCGTGGAATGTAAAGTATCTTATACTCTCCCAGCTTACCAAAGTCTGTTCAGATGGAATTGTTGCATCTGGCTTTTTACTTAAACTCTTGTGATACAACCCAAAAACTGAAGCTGATTTGCAAAAATCCTGCTCAGCATTCTTATATTGTCAAATTCAAATAAACTATTAAGTCCAATTACTGGCAGAAGAAATTCCAGTTCAATATAGCTCTCTTTATTTTAAAAAAGACTGGCATATTATCCCTTTATGCTTTTATTGTTTAATAGAGCTATCTAAGTATGCCTGTGGCCCTCATCACTGTAGTATGGAAGTGCTTCCAAAGTACTTAACAGAAATTACAACAACAACCTCTTTTCAGTGATGAACTGAAGCTCTGCAAATCAAACCCTTTCCCTGGGCTCTTCTGCAGGAAGGTCAACAACCTTCATTTCCTTCTTACGCCTCTCCTCGTCTGCCCTTGGGAGTAGCCATCTCCTTTTTGGCTTTCATTACTCCAGCCAAGGTAAATAATAGAGGGACCTTGTTATTAATGTTCTCATTTAAAAATCTATTATGGTATTTAGAATGATGAGGTCTGACTCTAAGTCAAGGGAAGATTAATTACATGACACTGGTGAAAACGGGATGTGACAGTCTTTGGACTGATACGAGGAACTGTCCCAATAAATCTGAGCTTGCACAATTGCCACAGTGAAGTGTGCACCATGTGCCAGCATTCAAAATCTTTCTCTCAAGTCATAAGTAGTTACCAGGATGTCACTTAATTATCTCTTGGAGGCATTACTATGGCAAGAAGGAAAGTATTTCTTAATATACATTCCCAGAGAGAGGGATGAAAGGAACAGCTCCTTGAAAGAAAAGATACTGTTGACCCAACCTTCTTTTTTTTTTTTTTTTTCATTCTCTTCCTTTTAATTTTTGGTATCCAAAGTAAAATGTGGGAGTCCTGTCTTTCAATACTAATTGGCAAACAAGTTACACCACTTACAGGGCAGGTACTGCCCTTACTCTACTGTCCCTTCAACTTTTACCTCCTCTTGCTCCAAAAGCTCTGTCCTGCAGTGTTCTCATACTGGGTTTTGGCCTTTAAAGAGCTACATGGCCTAGGATCTGCCTCTGGAAAAAGTTGCCATTTCCTCCTTTAGCAGTTACTGGTGGCCTGGGAAAATCCACTGAAGTTTATATGTATTTATGTAGCTATAAATAAACTCTTAGTTTATGCAGTCTGTGAAGAGTAATCAGCTGGGTCAGCACATACCAGCATGTGGAGCAGCAACAGAAATTTTCATGCCTCTAATGCCAGGGGAGTTTAACCCCAAAGTCCTGCAGCAATCTGTCTAAAAATGCCTGTTAAAAATTGCTCCACTTAAGCTTCATGCCCTTATTCAGCTGCCAGGTGAGACAAAACCAATTTGTGTAGGTGAGCAGGCAGACATTCAGGGTAGGCAAAAAGGATGATGAGAAGGGGAGAACTGCCCATGGGTGGGAAGCTCTTTTCACAGCTATCAGAACCATTTGTGGGCCTGATGGATGCTCCTCTCCAACCACCACGTGCTCAGATTGCCCATGCTGCAGATGCTGACTTTCTTCCTTTCACTTGTGCTGGTTGTCACATTAATTTGTGCATGGCCGCAGTCTCACTCCAGGGGCAGAAACCTTCACCGTGGGGACAAGGCCAAGCAGTTTGCATGCATTTATTTATCTCCGAGAGGATGAGTAAAGGTAAAGAAAATCACCCCAAGCAAAAATGAAAATTAGCATTGGTTTTGTTTTAACAACCTCAGGCAACTGAGACCTGGCTCCAGCCTGCTCCCAGCTGCACTGAGGCAGGTCTCCAGGTCCCCAAGCTCTGCAGTGCCACTGTGACTCCAACACAGCCTCTAATTCTGTCCCCAGCACCAGCACTGCTCTGAGATGTGGAGAAGTTTTGTCTTCCTTGCTCTGCTAAATTTCCCTTGTTGTGTCAAGGGGAACCTAAGATCAACAAAATGACTTAGAGAAAAATAGCTGTCCTTTTAAACCTGAGGAATGTCACTGATGACAGTGGGGAAAGCTGCTGATACACCTAAACCTCAAGTAACAGCTTCTGTTGGAAGATGTTTGTTGAACCAGATCTTGAGAGCTGTGAAAGACAGTTTCAGCAAATTACTTCTGAAGTCATTTTGGATAAACTTTTGTTTGTAAAGTAAAGATTTACTAAGTGAACAATAACTTAATTCAGCAGCCACACCTTGCTCTCTTCTAGAAATATTCTCTATTTATGAATATTATTTGCCGAAAATTAAAAGAAAAGGAGAAACATCAACTACACATGGAATTTTGCATTTGAATGGCAGCGTCTTCAGTTCAAGTTTCTGCTTTGAAAAAAGTCCCATAGCTTTTTGTCCAATGTGGATGTTACAGGAACAAAAAGATATCAGCACCTGATGGAGGGCAAGCAGGAAGGGGCAGAGATCACTGCCCTGAACAGCTCTAGAAATCATCTATTTGATATTAGTTTTCTTTATTTATTGAGGTCCACTGATCTAGAAGCTTCACAGAATGTTTATGTATGAGAAGAGATGAATTTCTGGCCATCACTCAGGAAAGAGGCAAAATTAGGTGAACACATTATTGCTTAGTGGTAACCAAACTAGAATTTAGGAATATCTTGACAGAATTCATTGGAAACAACTAAATTTTCAAATAAAGTTTTGAAGCAATATTTAAAATCCCAGTATTTTCTTCACTGGATTTTTTTTGTTGTTGTTTTTGTTTTGGTTTGGTTTGGTGGTTTTTTTTTTGGGTTTTTTTGGGTTTGTTTTGTTTTGTTTTGTTTTGTTTTTTTTTTTGTTACCGTGGCAGTCAAGAGAAAGATGAAGATTCACAGAGCCTTGCAGGGTGTGCAGTGACCAAAGACCTCCTGGCAGTGCTGGTGCTCCAGTGCAGCTGGGAACTGGGAGCAAACTTGGCAGTGGAATCAGGGCGAGATTGCAAGTCCAGGTTCAATGTTATCTGGACTGTGCTCTGATCCTGGTACAAGCTGCAAAGCAGAGGGGAACTTTCTCTCTTCCATTGGCCCTCCAAACCTGCAAAGGTGCCTGTATTCTTTAGCTCCATCTACTGGCACTTGGCACAAACTGGATGTGTGTACACACAAATCCAAGTATTCCTGCACCAAAAGCAACAAATAGCTTCCTACAAATTGCCCATCTGGTAGATATGATTATCTTACTTTTAAACAATAATGAATTATTATTATTATTGTAATCTCTGTAGGGTGGGGTCTATAATTTCTCAGAGGATAAGATTACACTGGAAATGTGTTACTGGACTACAAATGAATAATTGTATGTGTGTGGCAATATGCAGTTATCATTTCATGCAAGTATAATTGAAACATCATTAAAAAAAACCATAATTAAGTCTTTAGCAATACCCAGGGGATGCAAGTTGTTTCTATTCCCATTTCAAAAATGAATGAACAAAATCTGACCAAAGAATCCTGCCTCCTTTTTGCCTCCTCTGTTTGCTCTACATCTTTCCCTCTTCATGTGTTGAAAGAGGCCATTGGGTTGCTCTTTCCTGTGATAGATTTGGGAATAGTCCTGGAGGTGACTTTTTCTCACTGTGCATTTCTATTGCTATATATATGTTTCTTCATAATATTAAGTTTCTTTAAAGCCTATGTATAAAAATGGAGTAAAAATAATTATTACAAGCAGGTATAAGTGTAAGAAGGTGCCTAAAACCTAGATTTTTAAATCCTTTTAAAATAAGAGAAAATGTATTTTTCATACATGAAACACTTTTAGAGGTAAGTCTTCTCCAGTATGTTTTTCAAAGGCTAGCAGTTGAAGCGTGCTGGTTTGCATTCATCACTTACAGCAGTTGTAGATCTGTATCCAGATTCCTATGGAGATTTCTTTTTCTTAAACTGCTTCTGCCAGATTTCATTTTTCATACTACTCATATATCACTATTTAGTGTAATGGGAAAACTCTGAAGGAACAATCCTTAGTTTTAAAATAAAATAAAATAAATAAAAAATCCAAGCCAAACCAGACCTGCCCCTATTCAGGAGGGATCAGTATTTGGGAATATACTTATTTGTATACTTTTAACCAAACTTTTTCCATATGACTTCAGAAATAATTGCCTCCTTTAAAGTAATAATGAAAAAGGAAACACAACATAGAACCATAAGCAATGGCTCATTGTGGAGCAACTGCAGGACACCAAGTTCTGGCATAACTTTCCATAACCATCTTCTGATGGTTGCAATTTATTTATTCAGTTTTAAATGAAGGGTATTAACATTTATCAAATAAGACCAAAGTACATAGGAAATATTTGTCGGATAAGAAGAAGAAAACCCTGAAGGTGTTCCACACATTTTCAGCTAACATGATTTATACATGTTTCTGTTTGCAATATTGGGGGAAGTTGGATTCAATAGATGATTTTTTTTTTTCCCATGGGGAAATCCTAGTTACAGCAACAACTCAGTAATCCTGCTTTCAGTACAATAAATGCACAGCTTGCCTGTGGGAAACTGAGGAGAATGGGATTTTGACCTAGGCAAATTCAACAGCAAAACACCCACTGTCTTCCTGGGACCTTCATTTTAATTTTATTTGGGATGGTCAATATTTTGTTTCCCACAAGAGCAAGGCAGGCTGCCCTTTTGAGTCTGTAAGGGAGTGACCCAAAACCCCACAGATCATGAAGGTTTGGATCAGTCCATGCTATTCCTTCAGTAGGCTTTGGCCACAGCCTAATCTGAGATCAGCTAACTTGCAGGATCAACAGCTAAAAGAAAAAGCTCCCTGTCACTACCTAATGAGCAGAGGTGGCAGTGGCAGGTAGGTACCTGGGAGAAGAAGAGCACCTGAGAGCCTTAGGCAGGTTTGGAAGTCCATGCAGAGGGTCACAGGGGCTGCAAGCACTGCTGGAGACAAGGTGAGCTTGAATCAGGAAAATATCAGCATCTGCAGGGCAAAGGGACTGGTGAGTGAAGTGCGAGTAGTGAAAGAAACCTTGTTTCTATTTCAGTCAATTTTACTAATCAGTGGCTGTTTTTTGGCCAGCAGTCAATATAGGGTGTATTAATATGGTAATGGTGTTCTGCAAGAGCTGTAGCTGGCTGTGATTTTGGGGGATGGGAGACAGAAATGCCAATACAATCATGAGTATGAATTTAGCAGATTTACATCTTTGAATAAGAAGCCTCCAAAAACAGTAAGCAGTGGGGGGGTTTTCCCTTCTTAGTCAATTTTGTATATCATTTGGCCAATTATGTGTTGTAATATGATGGTAAAATCCATCTTGTTTCTGAGGCCAGGGATAAAAGGTCACATTGTTTTGCATGTGTCCCACAAGCCAAGTGCAGCCAAGCAGGCGAGTGAAGCCCTTCAGCAGCCAAGTGGGGCCAAGGAGATGACAATCCTAAGCAGATAGTGGCTTTTCTAAAGAGTGGCAGTTATATGTCTTAAATACTGCAGAGATATGAGAATGTGTAGCATGAGCTCTCTCCTGGCTGATTCCAAGTCCAGATTGACCTTTCTCTAGCTTTGCCTTATTATTGTTTATCCAATTCTCTTTGTCTTGGGTCTCCTGAGTAGCAGCATGACTGACATCTGCCAGCAAAGACACACTGGCAGAGGCACATATTAACCACTGATTCCTGGCCATCAAGATCTGCTCCAGGTCACCTTTGCAGGCTGGAGGCAGAAGCACTGAGTGACACAAACTGTTTTACTCCTGCTCAAGGACAACCATTCTTCCTCTCTGATATTGCCAACCCCCAGCCCATCCCAATCAATATCAGGAAATACACTGTAATCTCTCCATGAACACAAGCACCCTTTGGGATGTGAGCTGGTCAATGCACTTTGATGTATTCCTTGAAGAGCAAAAGATATGGAACCAAAAGCACATTGTCTGGTTCCCAGCTCACAGACAGTTTCTGACATTTGAGGGGCATTTTATACCTGCTATTCTACTTGACTCTTGAATTTGTGGAAAAATTGGAAGTTAGGTCAGTTTTAAAGAGATTTTTCTTATTTGCTTACAGAACCAAGAGCTGAATAGATTCACTAAATGTAGGAAAGGCAGTGAACTAAAATAGGAGGATTGTGTCTTTGCTGGGAAGACCTGTTTTTCAACTGAAGTTGATACTTTTTATCACTTTTTCATTTTAATTTCCCAAATTAGAAAAAATCCAGCTAGAGCAGTCTGATTTTTCTCCTGTAGCATTATTTGACGTATAGAAGTAACTTTAATCTCTGCTTGCTGTAGAACAAAATCTAGTTTTACAATGTTGTCCTAGAGGCGGCAGCAGAGTACATAAGAAACAAAAAAGCTAACACACAAATGGGCAAAGTTGTGTTTGGTTAGTACTTAATCTCTATAAAGTCCCACTAAAGGGTTTTACTAGAATAAAGGGCTCACATAAAACCCAGGAGGGAATATAGGCGTATCTTTGGAATAGGTAATAGAGTGAAAATAATACTAATGTTATTGCATGTTCTGGATCTGAGGGAAATAAGCTGACCTAAAAAAAAATATCACTTGTTGGAGAGCACTCGTGTAAGGAAAC
This sequence comes from Cettia cetti, assembly GCA_013401135.1. Classification (NCBI taxonomy): domain Eukaryota; kingdom Metazoa; phylum Chordata; class Aves; order Passeriformes; family Sylviidae; genus Cettia; species Cettia cetti. The sequence continues at coordinate 77,226 of VZUI01039959.1, read as the reverse complement.
TGTTTCCCATATCACAGATTTAGAGAAAACCCAAGCTACTTGCACAGAGCTATAGAAGCTGTTGGGTCGGCAAACTTAAAAACAACTGTGATGCTCTGTGACACATTAATTGAAATGTACTTTCCAGAGCAACCATTTAGCAATTTATATAAATATCAAAGCTTTTGGGGTTTACTGTCAGTCTTTGTTTCTGAATGAGAAATTTATAAAAAACATATGTTTCAAACTGCCACTGAGTACATGCTCAGAGGATGTGGCCACTGAACTATATCAGACTTTACTCAGTGCAATCATTTGATGAGCAGAAGATTCTTCTGTTAATAATGTCTCTTTTCAATAATAACCCAAAGCTGGCAAAAGGGCTACTTTTTTGAGATGGGAGGAACAAAGCCTTAAAGCACGGTCCCATTGAAGTCCCATGGACAATTTGTCATTGGCTTCAGTGAAAACAGGATTTTGCCAAAAATATCAAATGCTTTCTGAAGTCTTTCCATTAATTAGTCTGCAATTAAAAATAAATCATCTTGTGTAAGTAATTTGTGCACAGAACCCACACTGCCATAAACTTCAGATCTGATTCCAGGTTGCCCAGCTTCTGGGACTGCTCAGCTCCAGGATTTTGGTTCCTTTCCCTCTGATGCCTAGCTGAGGTGTTAACATGACAAAATTTTCGTGTCACTTCCATTATTCCTATGCAAAGTCAATCTCAGTTGATCTGACCATTTGCACTATAGCAGCACTCAGAAGCCTCCAGCCACAGTGAGAACATCCTCACCAAGGGCACATTGGCTTGGTTTGCTCAGCTGGAAAATAAAGTCCCCAAAGCTCTGCCAGCCACCCCTGGTCCTGTCCATGGTGCATCTGCTGATGGGATGTGCCCAGCAGGGAGGTCTGCATGTGTGGATTGGTTCCTGAGAGCTCTCCAAGTCCATAAGGCGTGTGCCTGGCTGTTGTCAGCAGCGCTGTGGACCCCACCTCTGCACCTCCAAAGGACAGCCCATGGCCATGGTCCCCAGGCTGATGCGGTCGGTGAGTGAAGGACCTACAAAGCTTTGGCAGAAAGGAGAGGCTGGGCCTGACTAAGGGCCTGATGACTCCACAGCCTTAGCTTCTGAAGGGCGTCACAGGTTTTCCACAGCTATTTCCTAGCATCAGAGAGGGCAATTAAGACTTTTTCATCTAGTACAAAAGTTTTGTTTTACTACCGTTCTTTACGTTTGGGAAACTTTTACTGGTTTGTAAAATGCCCTGTGTGTCCACTGAAGTGTTCTCATTAAAAAATGCCTTGGCTTCTCCTACAGCTGATGCAGAAGGACCTATCTACCTTGCTCCAATAAATCCTGCAGGCTTTATTCTGGCCAGAGCTCTGCTTGGATAAGAAATGAGAGCAGAGGCAGCTGGTTCCGATGCAATCCTCTGCTACTTCTTTTGTTCTGGAAAAGCAATATTCCTCTGTGCTCACCCACACTGGCATGGGAAGGGACAGTGGGTGCTTGTGCAGTGTCACTTACACACTGTTTGTGTACAACCAGGTGTGAAAGTGAAGGCCCTTCGTGAATAGGAGCTCTATGGAATTTGCAAATGTATACCCATTGGTAGGTTTTCTGAATGCAATATTCATTTGGGCTGATAGTGTCTCTGAAAGACTTACAAAAGGACAGTTTATAGTCATTTAACACCTAATCTTCACCCACAGATCCCTGGGAAGCAAACCTCTGTGATATACAAGAAAACCTTTCTAATAATTTATGTGCAGCATTTCTCTTTGTTTTCAAGACTGTTTAGCTAACCTGTACAAAAATATTTGCAGCCCCTCCTTCTCCAGAAAGCCCCAGCTGATGAGCCAAGCTCTCAACATTTCATTCCTATGTAGATAGTTTGCTAAATTTTTTCCCAAGGCTTTATGGTTTTCAACAATATATCTTTCATCACTGTATTGCCAAAAAGAAGTGGCTGCCTTGAAGCTTCCCTTTAGGATTTGGAGTGGATATCAAGGATTAGTTTATAACTGGTAGCGTATGAACTGCACAGTGTTCTACAAACAACTTATTTTTCTTAATGTAATGGTGAAACTATGAAACCTCATCCTGAGAACTGATTTCTGAAAGGATCTTTGAATTGAAGTTTTAAACAATACTTTATTTGTCTATATCAAAACTGATAATTTTTAAAGGACTATGTTTTTGTCTTCATACAATAATCATTAACTGACCATAAATCTTGAAAATATTCATCTCTGTTGAATATGTATGTGTTTGTTTCAGATTTAGGGGCTTGTTTTTCAGGGCTGTTTTTTTCAAATCTGTAAGAATGTCTGAGTTTTGAGTTTGGCTTTTGTGCAGCTGGGATCTGACGATATAACAGAAGAAACTCATTATTTATAGGAATGGAATCACAGCAGGTATTGGCAGAATACAGCAATGGGAAACTTCTGAAGAATATTTCTTGCTTTTACCTGTATTGGTGCAAGTCATATGTGTTGGTAATAAGGGCAAGGAAAAAACTAACAAGTAAGCACAGATTTTTTTATTTGAGCACATCTGTTTTATTTCAGTTCAGTGTGATGGCTGGAGGGAGAAAGGGATTTCTTCAGATGGCATGTGTTTAGTTCCAATTCTTGGTAAACTTAAAACAGAAAAAGACATCTAATTTTTTTTTAATGGATTTCCTCCAAGCTGGCCTAACAGAAGCATATCCATTTTCTAGTGCCCACAGTACTCTCTCCTAGATAGAAGGTTTTCTTATAATTACTTTACATGGAATATATTCAGAGTAACCATCCCTTTGTTTGCACTACAATTGCAACTGGAAATGTCTTTCAGAATCAGGGACCACACTGGGAAGCCTTGCAGGAACAAAGACAGAAAGACAGCCACCACCCCAAAGCCCTTACAGCCATCTAGATGAAATTGGGAAAAAGGGAAAGAAAAAAATGTTTTTGCTCAAAAAAGAAGTCATTTGCCCACAGATAAACTAGTGGGACTGCAGGATATAGTTGGAGTATATTAACACCTCAATATTTTACTGATGTTCATATGTGGCTGGAAAATAATAACTTATTTGGCACATGTGTTTAGTCATATAATAAAAACTCTTTTTTTTCCTCCTCATATAAACAGGAACATGTAACTAGATGACATTTTTGGTATTACACTAAATTATTTGTTGACTTTCATTATGATGATTATAATTTCATAACTAACATATTGATAAAAGTATTGGGGAAGGACCTCTCTTAACATGCTCCATCATTATGTTTGTGTCTCAACTTCGTTGTCCAGGGAGAACCAGAAACAAAATTACAGTCAAGGTAGACCCATGCTCTGTTCTCAGCTTGAGGACTCCATCAAGATTGAGCCTTTATTGGAGCAGACATGGCACAATCCCCGTGTAGGAGTGTCTTTTCATGCTGAAGTTTCCACTTTTAAAGGATTTAATGTGTAAGAAGGATCAATACTACTAAAATGGAAGGAAATGAGGAAGGAAAACAGTTTATTCAGTGACACTTTGGTCTAACCTATCTCTCTTCCCATTAATATTAAGTTCTGTTCCCGCTTAGCTCTTAGGAAGCAGAGTCAAGCCAAAGATGAGTGCTTTTGAAAATCACTCCCTTAGCAAATTGTTGAAGGTCAGTGGTGGGTGTTTGTGGCAGAAATGGGAATGAATGATATAGTCCATTGTCTTAACCACAAGACCCTGCTTCCTCTGCTAATCCCAGGCTGATTTTACAGGGTTATAGCACATGAAGAAAGTCCAAATTTTAAAATATTAAACTTGGCGCTGATGGTAAGGAAATTATTAAGAGTCAACTAAGGAAAGGCACAACTACACTTACAGAGACAGTCTTCAGAGTAGAACCATATTTTCATCTAGCCAGGTTTTATTTGAACCCTCCTGATGCATACATTTACTGCATTCTGCTTTTTTGTTTTGGCAAGCACCGCAGAAGGCCTGATCCAATTCTTGAGGAAATCAATGGAAGTTTGATTTGAGCCATAGAAAGCCATGAAGGGAATTTCAAGAGATAAAGTGTGGAGCCAGACATTCAAAAATAGCTTTTTTAATATGTGTCACTGACCTTTCTAATGGCTTGCAAATGCAGTCTGATTACCTTAAGTGAAGGTACTTTATGGGAAAGGCTTGAAATTTGGAAGAGAATAAAGCAGTGAGCTTGCTTGGGAGCACAAATGTGAGTTGGGTCATGACAAGGAGCTTGGGTTCAGCCCTCACCTGCATCTGGATTTCATTCACAGGAGCAAACATGGAATGAGATAAGAAAGGGACCAGGTTGGAGAGCCAATCCACCAACTGTGGATTACCCCCATGAGGTAGTTTGGGAACTCAAAGGAAAACAGTGACTTGGGTGTGGGTTTGAGCGGTCTGAGTACAAACTCTTACCACTGTGGTCATCTCAGCATGAGGTCTACAAGCCACAGAGAAAGAAATCAACCAACTGCTTAATCTTTTATTCCTGTTCAGAGAAGAAAATTATGAGGCTTGACTGTCTGGTCAGGGGCTGATTATTGCTCAGGAACATGGGACCACCCTTGAGACATTCTCTCTGAAGACTGAAAACAGAGATACAGTCATGTTGAGTGGATCTTATACTGTACCTGAGATTGCTGTAAATCCCTTTTGTCAGAAAACCTCCAAAAGAGAAGGAGTCAACAGCTTAATTCTCTTTTGGACACACACTCAGGAATCATGGTAGGTTTGTAGAGCTGTCTCTGATCCCTGGATTCCTGACCTGTAACCACTGCTGCCCTCAGCTGCTGTGTCTCTAAAGATTGTTCAAGATGGTAATACTGCTGTAGGTATGACAAAAGTCCTCCTGGGGTATTAAAAACCCCAAGCCCTGTAATTTTATGGTCACTCTGGCTCTTGGTGACATCCTCTGACTTTTCTCCAGAGAGAAGATAATTGGGGCAGGAAGAATATTTTATGACCCAGTTCTGTGGTGCAACAGCTGGTCCCTGGAAAAGTCTACCCAGTGACAGAGAAACCTCAAGGTCACGTGCCAGGGAACTCTGTGCACATTTCCTCTATTGTATGGAAATCATTTCCTATGTCTCTCAGATGTCAGACCACCAAGTGGAAGACAAGTAAAGAAAATATTTGTCCACACATTTGTTTTTATGGATTCATCTCATTGTCTCCATTCACAGAGTGGCAGAAATAAAACTTTTAGAGTGTGCTTGGTGTAGTGGATCCTAAGGGCTAAAGTGGATCCTTACTGTTATCATTTTACACCTGCTTCCAAATTTTTGCGTTCCCCACCCCAACTAAATCTTCAATGTCAATTGAGGCAGAAAAAAACCCTTCACATTTCTAGAAAAGCAATGACACCTCTTAGAAAAGGCTCCAGGGTGTCATCTTCAGGTGTTGCCGGGCTCAAGCCTGCATTTCTACTGAGAGCAATTAAATTCCCTGCTCAGATGAGGAATATGGGTGAACAGAAAAGCTGGCAGCAAGCGCCCCATCGTAACTCTTCCAACACAAAGCAGGATATTTCAAAACCAACATTGTTGCTGTTATTGTGAAGAATACTAGCCTCAAATGTTCCTTCTTTTCTCTTTTAAATGGAAGAACAAAATCTTTTCAGAGAAATGCTGAAACATTACTGCCTACAGCATATTTTCATCCAGAAGTATACTGGGATTGGATTTGATTTTGTGGGGTTTCTTTAAAAATCTAATTCCAGCTAGCTTTGAAGATGCGAACTTAAATGTTGTGTAAGGTTGATAATAAATACAATCCAAATTACTGCTGTGATAATTGCCAGGTACTACAGAAGTCAAGTGTCCATATGAATCATATAAGAATCCTCCTTCCAAATACAAGGGGGAAAGTAGTCCATGAGATAAATTTCACCTTGAGTCTGCACAGGGATTTTCAAAGCTGTTGTACAGGTAGTTATTGTGAGAAGGTTCTGGCAATAATTATGATTAAACATTTTATGAATGTACCAATGTCAGAAGCTTTTCACACATAGCTTTTATTCCCTTTACTTTGAAAACATGAAGTCTTAATAGTCAAAGTGTTGGGCGTTTTTTCTCTCCTTTATTCTAAGCAGATGTTTTCTCTCCTCACTCTTCCTTCCTCTGTGCTTTCCCCATTGAAAGGAATGATGAGTGTGTGCCAAAAGAAAATTGAAAACCATGTGAAAAACACAGGAAAATTATTTTGTTAGGGAAAAATAAGTTAATGAAGAATGGCTCTGTTTTGAAACTACTGGACCGAATTTAATTTCCAAATTGATTTAAAAGTATACCAGATTCTGTTATACCAGTTATGCTAGCTTCTGAACATTCTTGTGCGATTATTTTATGAACTAGCAACTCAAAATAGTTAGAAGGACAAATTTTAACACAGAGAAGAAGGCAGGTCTCTTCCACAGCTGCCTCCAGGTCTTGTCTTTCACTTCTGGAGGTCGATGTCTTTTGTACCGCACGGCAGGCACAGAGTGAGGAGGAGCCCTAGATGCAGGTAGATACTCACCTGTGGGCTATTTTTGTGAAGTGGTCCTTTAGCTGCCATCCTTGCTGAAAGGTGATGGTTTCCACAGATCCTAACTCCAAACCTGGGGTGTCTGCCTACCTCAGGATCTCTCTGAACCCTTCACTCCACAGACACAACTGCTGCTTGCAAGGGAGCTGCAGGATTTGACCATAGGATTTGATGAGAGCCTTAACAAACAGCACTGAAATAAATGGAGCACCCAATCAATAATCTGGGGTGTACAAACATTTATCAGAGAGAATCCAGAATGATTTACATTTGGTCCTCCACTTACTGCTGCTGACAGTTACATCCACCTATTTCCTTCAGTCTACGTGAGAATCATTAGCCACGAAAGACATTTACTTATGTAAGAAAGAAACATCTATGTTTACTTAATTTAAGATGTTATTTTAAAGGTATTATTATTATTATTATTATTATTATTATTATTATTATTATTATTATTATTATTATTATTATTATTATTACTGAATCTAGGTTAACACTTTTCCTTTCTTGCTTCTCCATCATTTGAGTGGTTCTACGTTTCGGGCTGGTATGTACCTGGTGTTATTAAATAGGATCTCATATTTGTTTCCATTAAGCATGTGTGTGAATATCTTCATAAAACATACATAGAGCACTAACTGCTAAGACCTGTGGGACAGAAATCAAGACAACATCAGAGAAAATTTTTTTTTTTTTTGCCTACCGAGCCTGCTGTGGTTGCTATTTCAGCTGTTCATTAAAGTTATATTGCTTCCTTTATCTCTTGTGCTCATGGAATACAAGCACCTCCATAATGAGCTTAAATTACCACGAGCTAAGAATAGAAAACTCGATTTTAGTCCTTGGGAGGCTGAAGCTGTGGTGGTGCATGGGTAATCAAGCAATATTAGCTGTATAATGGTGCTAGGATCCCAGGGCAGAGCTGCTAGAATGTTTATGGCAGGGAAGCACAATAAATATCTGTTTTCTGCACTTTCTGGGTTTCTTTCCTCCCTCCCTGCTCCAGCATCCTTATACATTTTGAAATAAACATTGTTGCTTTCTCTGTATTAATATCCTATATGTGTGGTTGGCCAGTCATGTCTGTCTTTGGAGAGCAGAACCTCCTGTGTTCTCATTTTCTCATTTATACAGCTAAGCTATGGAAAAGTCCCAGTCACCTGAGTTATCTGTATCAGAAAAGCTCACAGAAAATAGAGTGAAAGTATCAGAATTTGTACTAAAGAGGATGTGTGCTAAAATACCTTCTGTTTCTGAGTGTTTTAGATGCTGTGTATTTCATTCCATTAAATAGCAGGTGGGAATAAGACTCTTCCTCACACACCTGCTCATTAGCAAAGCACAAGTGGGGGTTCCTTGTGCAGAGGGATCAAACTTACTCTCTTGTTACTTCAAGTTTAACAGTTGTTTTAAGTGACTCCTGCTCCAAGGCAGAAGTTTCCGCTGGTTCCCACAAACCCCTCCCTGGATGCTGCTGCTAAAAGTAGGCACAGGGAGTGGCGGTGGCCAACATCTCCCCAGGTGTTAACAGATTGCCACTGGCTTTAGGGCACTGCAATGATCACAGTGCAGACATCAGCAGCTCAGGGCTCTGCCTGATGGACTCTGCTGAATTTAACTGTGGTGGCTCCAGAGGTAATACGCTCTCAGGCACCTTGCCCTGCTTCAAAAGCACCCACAGGCACAGGCTAAATCCACCATAGAGGCAAAAGATAGGATATTTTATCAAGAGGTATGCTTAAAATCACTTGGATTGGGAAGAAACCCTCTGTTGTGGCATTCTCAATGAGCCTTTGGATAGTTTTGCTGTTTGACTGTAATATATTGGCTCTTCCCCACATTTTACCTCACTGTCAATCTCTTCCTAATGATTAAAAAACTCAGTCATTGTAGCTTGTAAGGTTTTTTGTTGTTTTTATTTTTAGCATATGAAATACCAACAAATATCTGCTTTACCAAAACAATTCTCCACTATTTTATGTATCCAGTTTACTTTATAAATTTTGGCTCAGAAGTTCATTATGGATTGTGTGCCCTGTTCAGAAAATAACAATCTTTTTCACAAGATGTTATCCTCAGCTGGAGAATCTAAGTTGATGAAAAGAGAGGAATCTCAGAGTGCCTCACAAGACATTTTGATAGAGCACATACTCAGCTCCGGGCTGGCCTGCCCTGGTTACTCAGATCATCACTTCCTCAAAAGGGAATAAACCTCTTGAAAGCACCACGGGTGGAAAAAGGTAACCCTCTGTTTACCCTGTAGCTGCCACTTCTGCCACCTCCTTATGTAAAGTGCTTTTTTTCACAAATTGTCCTGATAATACCAGGGAGGAAGGAGAGACTGAGGCCCTACCTAAGGGCAGTAAAGTTAGAGAACTTTGGCCTTTAATGAGCAGAAGGTGCAATTCAATTACAGCTCTTTGGGAGACATCATTAGCTTATATCTCCAAGGGTCATTGGCAAAGATCATTAGCAGGGGGTCATTAGCAGGGTTAGTCGATATAAGGGGAGCCAGAGCCACTTCTACCCTGTGGAGGTGTGAGAGCAGATGATGCTTTATTAGTGGTTAATTCCAGGGAGGCTGAGTCTCTGCCAGGGGCTATTAGAGCCAAGTTGTGATGATCCAGGAGGGAGTCCAGGTATCTCTGATGATGAAAGACCTGGGTAAATGAAAGAAGCCTCCTCACACTTCACACACATCACTTCAGAACATGATTATGTGACCGGTTTGAGAATAGTAAGGTACCCATCAGTCTGAGCAGGGGATGCATGTGACCAGCACCATACTGACTTGTACAACAGGTAAAGATTCCTTTGGGAGGTAGCAGTGCTTCTTTCCTCTCCTATGGTCCATGACTGCTACCACTGCTGTGGCCTCTTGCCTCAGTGATCCCAAGGGGATTCAGTGGCCCTAATCAGAGAGAGGATGATGCAGGAGATGCTGCTAAGGACAGCAGAGGTGATCCTCTGTGATTTAGGGAGGTAGCTCATCAAGCTTGCAGGACTCTTGCAGGGGCCCCGGAGTACAGGAAATGCTTTTAGGATGATCTGGATTATATCTCTATTGAAGAGCAAATGCTCCCTTGGGTTTAGGTCAGCACGGGTGGCTTCAATGTGGAATACACACCTGCTTTTTCTAATTAACCTCCATTTGTTAATGAACTACCAAATGGCCTGTGTATCTGTGTAGTCTCCTGGCAACCTTGAAGTTATTCACCTGATTTCTTTTGCTTTCACCTGGGACTGTCTGCTCTCAGCTCCTCATGGGGCTTGAGAGTGTATGGAAGAGATGAATCCTGTTCTTATCATGTCTCATAGTGCCCCACTCCTGTCCTCCTCTAAATCCTCAGCATTAAGTCACTGACAGCTTTCCTTAGGAAATCAGTAGCTTGTGTCCATGGCAATGATGATCAGTTTGGTCGGCTCTGAAAAGCATCTGTGTTCCAGACAGGCTGTTTTCCCATTGGAAGTTGCTAATTTGCTGAAGGTTAAATTTGTCTGTGGCCTCAGGATCTAAATTTGAAAAAAGGAATACTGAAAGTGAGTGTTTTGCTACAGACAAATCTTTTGCTACAGAAATGCTCCATTTTTCTGTATTAAAATGGCTGGTTTTGCTTCGGTGTTTGATCCCTAATAAGAGTGAATGGTGTAATAGAAAACTCTGCTTAACTGAAAAGGCCTATGTGCATGTGATGTCATTTACTTTTGAAACTTGACATTTATTCTGGTTCTCTTTGTTTTGGGTTTTTCCTCTCACCTCGAAGCAGAAATATCAAATTCACATCCTCAAAATGAAAAACTTACTGTATCATGGTCCTTTGTAGCAACTTGTAGAAGAATGTAAACGGTCGGTGGTAGAGTTAAACAATTCTGTTGTCTTGTGCTCCTGATGGTAAATGTTTGATAGATTTGCTTCTACTTAAGTTCAGCTAAGATAATACTGTTAATACTTCTCATGGAGATTTACATAAGTGCAGTAACAAGTCTGCGCATTCAGTAATATATCCTGAACTTTTGGAAGGAAGATTGGAAATTTTATAATTATCATGTCTCAATAAAGATGTAAGAATCACCCAAGGAATATCAGGAAGATGGTGTAAGTTAACATATCTCATCTAAATAAATTTTAGTTACAAGATATTAATCCATATACAGGTCTGGGATATTTTTAGTTAAGCACAGGAATTGATCCTGATTTCTAGAGTGTGTGGGTTTTTTGCCTGTATTTCAGAGAAAGATGAATGATTTCCAGTGTGGTCTCCTTTCCCTGGCAAAAATAGGGGATTTTATTGAGTAAAATGCCAAAAAATGATGAAATTCTGTTTATAAAATTTTCCTGAAGGGAAAACTGAAATTGAAAGCAACTGTTCTTTTAGCATTTCTGTTAATTATTTGGAAACAAATAAATGGAGAGGGCATTTTTAACACCCTGTCTGAGCCAGGTTTTTTAACTCAGTTCCCCTACAAGTGGTTGTCAGTTATATCTAAACACTTTTTTCTTTGTTACCAAAAAAAGGTATTTGGATGAAATGCCCAAATTTTCAGTTCTTACAAGTAGATGAGATGAATAATTAATTATAATAGAGGTGAAAGTGGTTGATCTCATACTGAATCTGCCAGTTGGTTTCTAAAGCAAAGTAAACCATATGTGAAGGTTACTGAAGTCCCCAAGGCTCTGGGCCATTCATCATTTTCAACAATTTTCTTTATCAATGTTCCACTCAAAACCTTTAAAAACTATTATTATGTATCTTTTCTACCTGATGGCTGCTTAAAGCAGGAAAATTTAAATGGTTTCTTTAGTCTTCAATACTTTTTTTTCAATTCTAAACAAATAATCTTATGCTTTTAAATCATACAGCATTTGCTGGGTTTAGTTTCTTTCATTTGGAGATCTCCCTTCATAAGGGTACAGAGAGAAATGAATGTCATAGACCTTTTCAAATGATTTCTAAATTAAGTACAGTAAATTCCTCTGTAATATGACTCATGAGACCTGAAGATCAAAGTCTTATAAGAGATTTATCAAAGCCAAATAATTTTCTACATAGAGTATATGGTAACTTCAGGCAATGTTATGTTGTTGCCCCACTCATCACATGAAAGCAACGAAGAGTGGTGCTTCTTTATTTTCTCGATCCTTCACTGGGTTGAGGGGAAAAGATGGCATCAGGAATCAATTTGATCTTGTTTTGAAGTCTCTCTTAGACTCACTTTCTCCTAAGAGACACAGAGGGCCGGCTGTTCCCTGCGTACCCAGCCTCCATGTGCTCCCATCCTGAGTAATGAAATCCAAGTCCTCTGCTGCATAAATCTGGGAAAGCTCAGTGAAGTGTGAATCTGATCGCTCTGATTAGTGCTGATTAGTTGCAAGCTGGAGTGTGAATAAGCAGCCTGACATGTACAGCATTTTGTTATATGTGACAGAAGAAATTGCATTTGCATGGTGAAGTATTTATGGCCGTGTTTGTGACTTGCTTCATTCACATCTGGTCCAGGGTTGTCCTCTGGGAATGGCAGGAAAGAGAACAGGAGGGAAATGTGAAATGGTTCAGCAGAAACCAGAGAACAAAGACAAGATATTTCCTACCCCTGTAAATTCTAATTTGGAGTGAAAGTTTGTGGCAAATAGGGGTTACAAGACCATAGTGGCAAAAAGAAAATAAAAGTTATATATATATAATGCAAGTGAGTTTATGTTTCAGTTTTATGCTGTTCTGGGCCTCTTCTGCTATGAAGTCATCACTACAGTAGTCAGGTTTGCAGGATCTCAGGAGATAAGTGGCTGGGAAGATGAAAGTTTTTTTGGGTTTTTTTTTTGTTTAATTTCTTTTTTCTTTATTGAGTCTTGCTAATCTGGTTCTTCTGCTGCTTCTCTTTCCCATGAATATTTAGAGCTAAAGAAACTACTTAGGAAGAAATATACAAAAAATAAGTTGGATGGCAAGTTGCAGACATAAAAATCTTTGGTTTTGTTGTTGAAATAATGCCTAATTATGCTGCTACACTATTAATTTCACCTAGAGAATTTTTCTGCTCAGGTATATATTTTCAATCAATCCTATTTTTTTTTAGACCCACATAACAATCAGATCTTAATTAATTAACCAATTAATCTAATCCTTGATTAATTAGTAGGTATGAATATAGTGTAAGTATCAACTGTGGCCTGATACAGACACATAGACTACCTGGAAGAGTGTGTTTATTTATGTTTACTTAAATATAAATTCTATTTTTGTTTTAGCCTTCTTTTTTATTTGACTGCATCAGCTCTTCTGAAGACCAGTTCTGGATATCTACAAATGTGCAGATGTTTGGGGGAGCAGGCAGCTGGAGGAGCTGTGGGGAGAGAAAGCAGTGAGATGGATTTTCTTCCTTTTGCATCTCTTGGGAGCCCAAGGGGTTCCAGGAGGGAGAGAGCTGGGGTGGAGCAAGGGCTGCACCAAGGAGTGCTGCAGGATCCTTCCCCCTGCTCTCCTGGACCTCTGACTCCAAGGGCTGGCAGGAGCTCGTGGCTGATTCTCTTTCCCTCCATGCCCCAGCCAAGCCATACTCTGCTCTTTAAAATCCTTTTTTTAACCTGGTGCAAGTAGGACCAGCTGTCTGTGCCAGAACCTCAGCTGTGATCTCACCAAGTCCTTTGTGGTGCCTTGTTGTGTAGCCAGCATAGACAGTTGACATTTTTTACCACCAGATAAGGTCTGCACAACTAAATAACAACTATCTGTGCCTGCTTATCCTACCAGATAAATCTTCAGAGATTCTGGTTGGCTTTGGGAAATCTCTTTACTTCAGCAAAATGGACTTCCGAGTTTCCAGCACTCTGTTCTTTCTGTCTTTGTCTGCACAGACTGCAGCTGTATAACTCAAAAATGCTGGAAAATGTTTCCTTGGGGAGTTCCTCTCAGATCCAGCATTAAAGATGAACTTCTGAGGGCTCCTTCCTTGAAAGTTACCTTTAGCTATTCATTGTAGGCATCATCATTAGAGAGTATCTATAATATTCATTTCATTCTCCTTTCTTATACTGATATCTTAACCTTGCAAAATCCAGCTTCTGGATCACATGATGTCAGCTATCAGATTACACAACCCATTAAACAATGTCTTATCTTTCAGTGCCTATTTCCATTGTTCTTAGTACACGTCTTAATTCACACGTGCCGTATTCTTTATGTGTCTGGAAACATTTCCATTAGTTAATCATGCTTGATTCTGCCCATTTTCTGACAATAAGGTCAATAGGTGTTTCTTTCCTGGTGTAGATTGGCTGGTCTTCAGAAAAGCAGTAAAGACTTCTACTGAATTTAAATAAAAAGAAAAAAAAAATGTATGAACAATAATGATATTCTCAAGTTTTTACTACACAAAATACTTCTCATTTTCAGGTTTCTCCTGCCTCACAGCACCAGCAAAACTGTCTCTTATCTCATATATGTACGACATGGATTTTGTCCTCTGCCAGTGTGAGATGGATGAGATTCTTCAAATTGCTTTTTCAAATAATTTTACTTTGTTGTTTGAATAGCTTCTAAATGAGGGCTAGCACCCCTCCTTAGGGTGCTTAGGCTATTTCTGCTCTTTTTACTGCATAAAATATTTTCGTGAAAGGTTAACACAAAATACCTTTAAGATGTACTCTATTCTCAAAATGTATTTGTTGATTTACTTTATATATTCTACTTTATATATTTTATTTCCTCTCTGATAGACCTGGTTAAAAAAATCCCCCCCAAACTACTATTGCTTCAATAATCTTTACTCTCATTTCAAATGCTAATGGAAGTATTAACAGTGAAATGTTTAAATAGTAGAAAGCAAGTATTATTTTTGGAATTATATTTACACATCTAAAATGGTATCTAGAATTGTGTTTCCAGAGGAGATACTCCTGTGAGGACCTGTCAGCTTGGAACTGGGGGCTCAGTGCAACCTCAAGCCCCCCAGGAAACAAGTGGTGAGAGCACATTGGTGAGCTCTTGCTGCAGCCCTGGCTCTCATCCCTGAGGTAGCTCGATGGATATCCAGCAGGATTTACCACAGGCCTGGCTGCAATGCCCTGTTAGTGTCTGTGTCTGACTGTCAGCTTTGAAAGAATGTCTGAAATCCCATCCATAAAGAGGGAAAAAAATTGTTAATGTGGTTCTCCTCTAAAATATTTTTTAAATCTGAAAATGTAATTGAATCAGCATGCTCATCATTTCAAACTTGTTCTGTAACTGTTTTTTCAACCTGTTTTAATAAGTATTTAAAATGTAAACCATGGTGTGGTCAAAAAGAAAAACAACAAATTATTGAACAAGCTATTCATTGTAACATTAAAATGCAGGACACTCAGGTGAAGCCAGTGTATAACTGAGTAATTAAGTTAAGAAAAATCAATAATAAAAACACAAAGTGCCTACACAAAAACCATACTAATGCTAGGCCACTCCAGAGAGATGTTTTATGGGAAAAGCACTTGGCTTTATCATAGTTCCAGTGCATACAAAACTGTCCACTAAGCTGGAATTACTTTGTTGGGTCTTTGAAAGATAGTGCCTTAAAAATCTGTGTGGGTTCATTTTAAAAAGTTATTGAAATCCTGACAGCCTTTGAAGTAACGGAAGACAGCAGAACTCCCGCATGCAACCTGCACACCAAAGAGAAAAATAATTAAACTGAGCAATCTGTGTTACCACAGGTGCCAAACTGAGCAACCAGTTACAACCTGAATGCAGTTTTTGGTTAAGCAGCACAAACACATCATGACTTGTGTTTTCTTGATCTGAAATCTTCCAGGTATTCCCCAGGTTTTTTCTGTGGGGGCTTCTGACACAGCTTGTGAGACACTGGCCCATTGAGGGGGCCTGATCAGCATTTGGATCCAGCAGCACTAGGAGGGGATGGGAAAGCAGAATATCCATTAAAAGAAGTGAGAATAGGAAGTTACAGAGCCCTGAAAGAGAGGAGAGATTGTCTAAGGATAATAAGTATGCTTCTGTTCTGTAATACATTTCTTGAGCGAGGACTCTCTGGAAATCACTTGCCTCAGCAAAAGATGAGCCTAAAACTTGTCTTCTCTGCCTGATATAGAAAGTGAAATATAGATTAGGGTTCTGAACCCACTTTTGTGCATTGGGACTGCATCCAGGGCTGTCAAACACATGCAACAGTTGACCTTTCTACTGCTTTTATGAAGATTGTTGCTGGTGGACTACTGCCACAAGAAAATAGAGAAGTGGGTTGTAAAAGAGCTTGCTTAGACATGACAAGTTTGCTGAGCATTTCTTCCCCAAATTAGAATGAAAAAGTCGAAGGTAGACTTCAGCTTTCTCAGCTGACATATCCTTGGCTACAGAGTTGAAAGTGTTTCAACATCTCCATGAATTTCAGCAGATATTTGGGTTCACTTTTAATGTGCTTGATGTCAGCACAGTGTAGCTGAAAGCCAAAACTCCCTGCCAAGAAAGAAATGTGTCCAATATCAATCATCATGTGCTTAGCAGCCCGAGTCCTGTCTGGACCAATGACTTTACTAACTTTATTCCCATATCTGGGTTACTTCTTTTTGATCCCATAAATAGGATGATTGCAAGACATAGCCTAAAATATCTAAAGTGATCAAAAATAGAACTACATGGAAACTACCTTTTTAGTTGGGTGTAGTTTTCCTTGACTTTACAAGAACGTGCATATTTCTCCATTGCAAAATTCCAACCTGGAACAAATTATGAAGGGACAACTCTCAGTGGGCATAAATCAGCTTAGCAATGTCAATTTACAGGGATTTGAACTCTTGGGTTTTGGAATCTTTTTTGTTCCACCTGAAAATTTACCACTTCCGTGTAAAAAAAATCTTCCTTGCTAAGAGTTGTTTTCATACATGCTGTGATCAAGAGGTTGGGAGTTTTCCTCCTCTCCTTTCATTGTTACCACAAAAAAAGCTGATCTTGTGAATAGGTTTATGCAGCTCTAATGAAGAATGACCTGATCTTTGCAAGGATACACGTGAGGCTTTATTGTTCCATGGTTTCCACCAAGCATGACATGTCTGGAATGCTTTATGATGACTGCATCATCAAAGTACTAGGGGGTAAAAAATTGGAGAAGTCTCTGAGCCTGCGTATTGACTTGCTTTACCATTTTATTGGGTTAGTCATCATTATAAATCAAATTCTACCTCTCATGGTTTGATGATGTTGTTAAATTACCTCGGTGCCACCTCTGAGTACTGCCAGTGCTTCATGTCTTGGGCCCTTTGTAAAAAAGTGAGGGGTATGTTTTACTTCTGAGGTGAGGTTGGCCCTGGAACAAGACAAGGATTTCCTGAGGTTTTGCAGCTGTATCTTGTGGTTCAGCCCTGTGCTTGCAGTGACTCCATGCTCAGCACTGTGCCTCTCCTTCCTCATCTCTGCAGGCAGTGGCATCCCATCTAGGGAAGAAGGAAGCAGAGATTATCTGCCAGTGACTAGCACAAAACAGCCAGGCTACCTTTGCAAAAAATAATATTGTTTTCCTCTGAGTATTGTAAATGAAAACCTTCTCTAATTTAAGGGAGGTGGAAATGCTGCAAAAGCTCCAGTACTGGTGGAAAAGTATTAGACACAGCCAGAGCTGCTCATTCATGTGTCACAAAGTCTGTGTTGCCTAAAGGAAAGTCTCCTTCAGTTTAAATTATAGATAAGCCATACTTTTTAGAGCAGGAACTTCTGAATTCTTTGCATCATAGGTGCATTACAGCTCAGGAACAGTGTCTTTTTTCAAAAAATATGTATTTTTATAAGCACAATATTCTCAACAATGTGTGTATTCTTGCATATATTTCTGTTGTTTATCTATCTGTGAGTTTGTCTGTCCAGACAAGAATACTCACCAGCATTAATCAAATCTTTTAACCTGAATCAGATGTGGGGAGATAAATGAACTATCTCTTCATATTGAGTATTTCATAACTCATTATTTGGCACTGAACCTAGTCCTTTGCCATAACACTGTGTTTGATGTAATGAAAGGTGCCAGCCAGGTGAGACTTGGCTAAAGTTCAGAGCAAACCTGTCCCTGACAAACAAGCCTCAGAGAATGTCCCCATTAAGACATTTCCATGGCTAATGAAGGTTGCACCATAACTGTTAGAAGCAAGGCAACATCCTCCCTACCCCCAAATGAGAGGTGTCAGACAGGGAAGGACCTTCTGGCACTGCCATAGTAACTGTAACCTGGATGCAGGGAAAAAGGGCAAAATCTGTGGTCTTGGAGGTCAATTTGAACAAAGGGCAATACTGGAGGTGTCCAATACTCACATTAAACCAGAAGCAGCCCTTCAAGTTTTTTATCTCAAAGACTTCTTCTGCCAAGGTGATGCCAAGACTTGCTGCAGATGCAAAGTTCAGAAATGAGAAGATCTCTTTTTTTCATTCAAGCAGACTTGGACTTTATGGTGTCTGTGGAAAAAGAAGAAAAGACCATGATTACTGCTAATGAATTTTTGAATTAAAATTTCCAGTACTTGTTACTGTTCTCATAAATTGTACCTGTAAGAAACATTGCTTGGAGCCAAATAGTTTCAAAATTTCTAATTTCTCTTTTTATTAGGAGAAGCCTAGACTTTTGGTCAGGCCCCACATCAAGATGACTCAGTGTAGCTCTATTCAAGCTGAAAGCACTCTATGAATTCATACATGCTGAGAAACCAGCTTGCAGTTTAGCAGCCATGGAAAAACTCCTATTTTGGCTCTTTTAGAAGCATTGTTTCCTCCTCCCTCCGCCCCATAGAGTGTGTTAGTATATGTGGGAAAGAGAGGGAAATACAGAAATTTCTATTGACAGGAATAGTGCGTCTTCTATTTTTAGACCTCCAAAGATGCGTGTTTTGTGAACAGAGATTTTTGTTAGGTGTAATTAAATTAATTTGCAAGGAAGTTACTAATTTCATTGAAAGCTAGAGATCCTCCCAATGCGTGATTCATCATAACTCCGCCTCAGCCCTGGCCTGCAGGGATAACTAACTCCTTTGGTGAGAAGATAATTTTATTTTAATTCTCATGCAGTCATTGGACAACTTGAAGACAAATGCCAGCTATCAATCTTTATGAGTGAATTATTGTTCTCACTATTAGGGTGTGGTGGGGTAAAGGATGTCATACTTTAGTACCTATAAAGCTTTTTTGGGTATAATTTTGTGTCTAAACCATAATAGACATAAAAATCATACTCTATGATTTACATGAGAAATGCATTAAGACAACCAAAATTAGAGACTTTGAATAGCAAGGGAGATTTTTTTTCTTTTGATAAAGGACATAAAGATTTATTTTTTCCAGTAATTCTCTTCAAATTAATAACAGGGTGGATTTTCTTCTAACTATTTTTCTATATTAGCAAATTATTATTTTTTATCCTTCCACTCCTATTTGACTGGAAGCAGTAATGAAAAAAAGATCAGTTTTCATTATTTACATCTACTGTTGTATCAGTGATACCTGAGCTTCAGAGAAACTGGCAGTCAGGGGGAGTGTTGACTGCAGCAGCAATGAAGGAGCAGACTGAAGAGCCCTTCAGACAAACCACATATGGCATTGCAAAGCCCTCCCTTCACTGGCAGCAGACTTGGTGGATTTTGCTACATAAAATGTACTAGACACTCCTAATAATGATAATTACAGTCCCACGCTCGCCAGTGATTTACCTGGGCAAACATCTACACCCATACGGAGCTCCATAAATTTTAATAGGGCCCCATGTGGGTTTGGAGGCAGAAGTGGGGCATTGGCATGGATGACTGTTGGGTGACCCTCACTCTGACTGGAATTTGCACCAATTCAAATGCACCACTGGGTGCAATAGGTGCATGTCTGCTTCTGTGGTTCCAGGGAGCATTGCTTTGAACGGTGTCATTACATTTGGAAAAAAGTACTTGGGGGTAAATTAATTCTGTTGTAATACTGTGGCTTTGTTTCTCACTTTGCATCTTCAAAAACACAGGATGAGAGGCAGCATATTTTTCTTGGTTAGTTATTACAGATAACCCAGATGCTGGTCATTTGTATTTGGCTTCCAATTATTTTTAATTTTGTTTGGGTTTCTTTGAAGTGTGACAAGAACATCTTTTCTGGGGACTGCTTTTAAGTCTTTTAACAATTTATTTGGTATGAGAAATATATTCTCATCCCTTCCATTCTTGATTCCCTAAATTAGCTCTTGCTTGTGTAAATGGTAGCGTAGAACTCAGACAATGTATTGATATAAGGATTGTTATAGTGAATAACTCTTATCTCAGCACCACTTTCTCTTAGATATTTGCTGTCTTTCAGGATCCCAGAGTTCTGCTAATTTTGTTTCTGAACTGTTGGTTTTGGACAGTGGCAGTTTTGGATTTCTATGCAGAAATGTCTTTGGGTGTGACCTTTGGGAATTTTCTCCATTACTAATTGAAGTAAATTAAAACAGTATATTGGCTTCTTGATTCATGTTGATCATTAACTTATAAAACACATTGGTGACCTATTGTTTGAATTGCATAAACAGTGCAACAAATCACATAAAAATAATGGAATAATTTCCCAGTATATGCTTTGATTGTGTTCTGAACCATTACTTATGAATGACAACTTATTTATTAGTAGAAAATCATATAAAATTATTTTTATTGCAAACTTAAGCTGATTTTCTTCTGAAACATATAAACCATGAACAATGGTAAGCATGAAATGACGCTGAAATTCACTTTGTTATTAAACATATCTGGAAGTCTGATATTTGGGAATATGATGTTATCTCCTTTGCTATATTACACTATCAATTAATGCCATGATGTTCTTGGATAAGTATTAGGGTAAATTAGAGAAAAACCAAGGAAGACATAGACAAAGTCAAATTCTTTTCATGAGTGTTTGTAAACTTTTTTCTCACAGTTTTTTGGGGTATACTTATAAATATAAGACAAGTAATATTTTACATGCCTAGTTCTAGTATGGAGGTAGTCCTTTATAGGAGTTTCTTGATTCTCAGCTAGTAAAAGCACAGAGACTCTGCAGAATTACTTGCTTCCTTGTCTGCTGGGCTCGGATGTAATTCATTGTGCAGCTTGAATTTATTTTCATTTAACAAAGATGAATCAGGTCTAAAGGATTCAAGCTTTTTGCCTCAAAACTTACTGACTACAAACTAAATATTTCTGAAAATATTCTTCATTTCCCATTCTTATTGTAAATGTGCTGAAGTAAAGGAGGACCAGGAAAGAGGCTGGTTTTGTGATTTAAACCCTGTAATGGAGAGGCATTATTGCCCTGTGATCTGTGTGAGAATTAGGCTGTGGAAGTTGGGGATTTAAGCCCTTTTTGTTAGTTTGCTCCTCCTTTTCTAACTCTTACAATAGCACTGTTTTTGAGACTTCAGCCCTCAGGAGTACTAGAATTTATTATAAGCATTTGCAAAGCCTTTTCAGGAAGTCAGGTAGCACATACATGCTAAATGTTGCTAATTCTGGGAAAAAAAAAAAACCAACCCAAACAATCTGCCCTAAAATTTTTTGGTTCTCTCCACAATCTGTTTTATTCATAAAAATTAATAGTATTCCTTCTGTTTTCCATTTTTTTTTAAATTCAGTACTTTACAGTATATAAATAGTTTCCTTCTAATGCCAGTTTGAAACAGAATCTCTGAAACCATCACTCATCCCTCACCTGGAAAACTAATATTCACCCAGATTCTTGATGTCTGTGGCCAGGGTGTTCCAGCTGGGTTTGCAGCTCTGTGCTGTGCACTGCTGCTGCTGAATGTCTTTGTGTGTTAATGGGCTGGGAAGTCGTGGTATCTCAGTAAACAAAACAAACATTTTTATGAGATCCAGAACTAACAAACACAGCTTTGCTATGAATTTATGGCTGCCAGCTCTGTTTTGAATTTTTCCTCACCACTCGGGCATTTCAGAGGTTTCTCCTCTCTATGCACTCTCAAAAGCACTTGATTCAGTTATTCCATGAGTTAAGTAACTTAAGTATCTCTGCCCTCTATGAAGTAATGCCCTCTAACAAAATTCTAGGAACTTGACTTGGGATTACTGTGAATTTGTCAAGTACATTTAGAAGTTCATTGGGTTGAAAACTACAAGTGGTAAAGACATAAACATCACCTCTGTAGGAAATCAAACTAAAAATATCCAGAGAGATAGAAGAAAATATATATGATCTTTTTAACCCCCTTTTTTTTTTTTTTTTTTTGCATTAAAGAATAGGGTTTTTTCTACATTTGGTCCCTCTGATTACAGAAGGGCTATTTCAGCTCTGTACTGCTGCTCTGAGCATCATATCTGTTGGAAAGTGGCCCCAAAGAGCCAAAACGTTCATTTTAGTTTACAAAATGTGATTTTTTTTTCCTAATTTTTTTTTTCTTAATTGCAGAAATGTTTTGATAAAATGAAACTGCAAAGGTAGGGATGAATACTGTGAAAAATTTGAGGCAGGTCTCAAATATGTGCAAGTAAGGGCTCTTCATATTTCATATTAAGCACTCTGCAATTTTTAAAAAAGAAAAGTGATAATTCAGGAGTAGTAAGCATTATGCTTAAACCACAGATTCTGTAAAAAATGAACTGCATAAGCTATTAGCAACTGTATGCGTCATAAACACCTTAGGCAAGAAAATGAGATCCTAATGCCAAATGCAGCTCAGTTCCATCAGTCTACGTGGAGCTACACTTCTGCAATTTTATAAGATAAATGCCTGTGCTGTTTTATATGATGAAACTACAGCTTGGGTGAATCTTCTTATTTTTCACCGGTGATTTAATAAAGGCAAGCTCAATATAAATATTGAAAGGCTGCTAGTATTGAAAATACTCTTTCCCTAGTAGCTGAAATATGTGAGAGCTTTGTCTTTTCATATTGATTGTTCAAAAAAAAAAAAAAAAGTTAAGACTTGTCTATACAAGAAGTGGGTATATTTACTAACTAGTGGGCTCTAAACAGTTTTTCTAACATACTATATTTTATATTGCATTTGTAGAGAAAAGCTTTGAGTTATGTTTCATTCCAGGTACTGGGAACTTCAAACCCCATTTTAATCTCAGCAGAAATAACTAGTGAACACTTGCCTCCTACTTCTTAGTAGAGATTAAAAAGGAGAAATGTTACAATCTATATTTCCCTGAACCTATTTCTTTGACACACATCACTGTGGTAACACTATAAAAGAGCTGCATTTAATTATTTTTTCAGAGCTCACAAGTTTAGAAGAGATAGGGTGTTTATGAGCCCCATTTGTGCTCTCTAATCCGTAAGATACCAAAATATACAAAACATAAACTTCTGGCCATTGGAATTGACCCATTGCGCCTCTGAAAATGTTTGTCTTGTCCTGTTCTCTTCCCACATAAAATACTGAGCATTAATTTAATCATTAAAAGAATAATGAAAATGAGGAGTGATGAAAATATAATCAAGGTGGACAATTAATAGTCACAGAAGTGTAATTTTTAAAGCAGTTTAAAATATCTCCTTCGCTGCTCTACTGTATTCATGAAATAAACCTACTTTAATTATTTCCTGTTCAGGCTTTCCTCTGTTTCCTTGGTTTTAGGAGGAGTTTACCTAGCAAAAAACCAATGCTGCTCATTTCCTCAGTGGATTAACTGGGCAATGATGAAACAGAAGCTTCTGTCTGCTTCATTCTTTACACAACCTGGTGTTAAAGAGTGACCTTTCACCCTCAGAGATCTTAAGGATTAAGGATGCTTTTAAGTCTCGGTCTGGTTACTAATCCACCACTTTCACTTGATGTTAAATAAGCACTTCCTGATTTACCCTTTAAATCCTGTAAACATAATAAAACAGAGTTTAACCTTTACCTTAGGATTTTACCACTATCTTATGCTCTGTCAAATAAACCTTTATAAGAAGCAGCAAAGAGAAAACTAATAAGCCGTACCCTGATTTTCTTTTCCTTTTTTTTTTTTTTTACCTTGGGATATGTAGCAAAACATTACAATATTTTAAATATATTCAGGTCAAACAGTTGTTAGGGTGCATTGGGGTCCTTATACTGAGCAAATAATGGAATTTTTAAAAAGCATTTTAAAACTATTTGAGATAATGAAATAGATGTTTCCTCTGCATTCAGACCGCTGTGAGCAAACTATACTGGAAGGAGTTGCAATGGAAATATATTGAGAGAGATTTCATAATCCAAGGCTTTGCAACTTTCAAGAATATCATTTAGCCTCCAGCCACTGCTTTGTAAAGTCAGGCTCCCATCTGGTGTAAATTGTGTGTAAACTCCATTTGCAGTCCAGGGAATATCTTGACTTACGCCAGACATGGATTTGACCCCACAGAATTGGTTTTTTCAGTGTTTTTCTCTTTAGGAAAATGCATCTAGGCTGATGAAATATTCATTCATGGCTGTATTTAATGGTACAAAGTTTTGACCACTGTCTGCCACAATACTTCTGTCCATGTCACAGCTGCAAAGGGTGTCTCCTTATCATTTATTTATATAAATAACTTCTTACCTATATAAATAACTTCAATGCAGTGCTCCCAGCCTAGGATGTGATGGGACCAGCTGGGAGCCTGTCTGCATGACAGCTCCAAGGACTGAAACCTGGGGATAATGGTATTCAGAAAAAGTGTTGGAAAAACCTTCTTTCAATCATTGCAACCACTGTCCATCAGGTATTTTAAATAAGGTTTATTTCCAGCAAACATAAAAAATACCTCACTTCAAAAATTCTGAGTTCTGTCACCTTAGAGAGTTTCTGGCTTTATGTCTCATAGTTGATAGCAGTAAGTAAAGAAAAATTATTCTGTGGTAAGAAGTTGATTCCCTCTTCCCTGAGACTCTAAATCAAAAGGCCTTAATAACAAAGGAATAGTTATCTAGACAGTCTGTATGGGGACCTTGCTTGGCTTTTGATATATTTTGGGTAATATTTATTTTAATTAAATTGAATATCTGCCTTGTATCTTGCAAATATCTGATTGTTTCTGCATCAGCTATTGCCTGAGAGGAAATATAGACAAAGTAATAATTTATACATGCATGATTTTCTTACTATGATCAACAATCCCTTTGTCTTCTGCCTTAATAAAGCAAAATATCCAGTTTCCTCAATTTTTGCTAATATTGCTGACAC
The DNA here is from genome assembly GCA_013401135.1 of Cettia cetti. Taxonomy (NCBI): domain Eukaryota; kingdom Metazoa; phylum Chordata; class Aves; order Passeriformes; family Sylviidae; genus Cettia; species Cettia cetti. The sequence goes on along the minus strand of VZUI01039959.1, from coordinate 52,601 downwards.
TGCTGAAAGGATTCAAATGCAACTGCTCCTTGACAATTTCAAGGGACCTAAACTAGAGAGGAGCTTTTGTCAGAACCAATTCTGATGTTTTAAAGCCTCTGAATAATGTCAAGATGTAATTCCAACTAAAGGCCAACTTTTCTGGTGTCTGCTGGGGATAAGTGGAAGATAGCTGGAGTTCAAAACCCGTCTGAATTCATGGGGCAAAGATCATTTGCAACCTCCTTGGACAATTATTGAGTTTACTGGGCAGGGCTGCTCTTGGGAGTTTATGGTTCCCAGAATGGCTTGCTGTCTTAAGAGACTTAAACCTTTTCCTCCAGTTTGTTTGGACATAAAATTCCTGTTAAAGGCAATAGGAACTGTAAGTAAACTATAAGTAAACAAGAAACAGGACAAAAGAGAAAATTTTAAACAAGGGAAATTTGATTTCTACATTTCATTGAAATTTGGGAAAGAAGGTGGTCAGGAGAAAATGCTTTTGTTTTACAGGTTTTCCACCCACCACACACACTAGCAATGTTCTGCTACAGCTGAACATCTTGACTACAGAACAACCCACCCTTTGAAATAATCTCCAACAGATGCTGAAGACCCAGGTAGTTTGCAGCAATGTGGACAACATTCCTCCCCAGAAAGCAGAATTTGATTAAATTGAGAAAGAGCAAACCAGCCCTTGGTTCTCATCTCCGTGAGATCCATAAGGTGCTGAACCAGCAAAGAATCTCATGTGTCTGGTAAAAGCAGGGGGTTGTCTTTCCACACAACAGAGGCATTTGTTCTGTAAGAGCTCATCCACCTTTCCTCACCAGCAGCCTTTAGTGAGGAATCCTGCATGCAGAGATCAGATGCGATTGAGCAAAAAGGGATGAAATTTGCTCTCCTGGAGTCAGTGACAACAAACTCAGCTACTGAGAGCTGGCAAATCTGGTGCACAGGACAGAAGAGTGGCATTGCATTTCACTGTGCACGTGTCTAGGCTGAACTGACTCTGCAGCTCTGGCAGGGTGGTTTTTGGGGACCTTTCCTCTGCACATAAAGGCAATGCTGCCAGACCCTGCTTGTCTGAGTCAGCACTGGTTATGGTGGTGGTCACTGTCTGTGGGCATGTTGGTGAAAATAGGATATTTTGCTCTTTGATGTTTGACTGGGTCTTCTAGACAAGCAATGCAGGTATCTTTCATTTTGTTTTTAAATCAAAATTCTCTCCCAGAAAAGCCTTGGAAATCTTGACAAGATAGTACTGATCCACCTAACCAGAAGAGAAGCCACTGCAGCTTTGTTGAAAATCTGAACTCTTCCTTTATCCCCTAAAATCACCTAATGCCTTTTCTTAAAATTGTCTGACAGCATGTAACTTAGCTGTGGTCTGCATTCTACCAGGAAAAGAGCAACTTCACATCACTCTGTAACCATTGATGATAGGTTTCGGCATGAATGCTAATTTGGGCTTCTGGTGTGAAAAAAAATTGAATTTTCTCTACTCTTCTAGAGAGAGCTGAGACTTCCTTTCTGAGTCCTTCATGTAATTTCAAAAGCCTTCATTTAGGATATTCACAAGCTTTGTGTGACTTGGGCTACTGCCATATATTCTGGAGTGCCTTCAAGTGAAGGAACTATATAACAAAAAAGGGGAATGTATTTAGAGTGTTGAACTGGTGAGGTATGTGGTGGTTTTTTCTTCTTAGTGCTGTCTTTCTTTTTCTTATACTATTTTTTTTTTTTTTTACTTCTTAATGTCTTGAAAACAGCTTATATGAGACTCCCAGAGTAATTTATGAGTTTGGTATGTTTCATTATTATCTCTGCTTACTCATCTCTCCTGACTGAAAATGATTTAAAAGCAAGGTTTTTTTCTGGATTCTGGAATAATATAGGTGAGCTTACGGATGTATCTGTAATGAATTATTTGCTAAAGCTTTTTATGAAAGTAGAAGTTCCCTACCTCTTGGGTTCCTGCTATAATTAATAATATCTAGAGCTTTTCATCATCATTTTTAGTAAATTATACAAGGAGCTGATGCAACTCCTGTTTTAATGGGGGGAAGCTGGACCATTGTAGGATGAAGTGGTTTGCCTGAAGGGAGCAGTGGTGTCTGGGGTGAAACACTGACTCCTTAGTGCAGTTCTCTGTCCATGAAGACACATTCCTTCGATTCACCCATAGTGATTGAACCTAATTCCTCTGTTCAGCTGCTGAACTGCTGCTAAAGCATCTGCAGTTCTTGTTTTGTTGCTGGGGTTGCCTGTAGGAGAAGACAATCAAGAAAGGGTCTGGGGAACAAGATCTGAAGGATTCTCCAACAGGGATACTGAAAGTAAGACTAAAGAAACCAGAAGAGAATGGAGCAGAATCACTGGGGTTGATTCAGCCAGCTGTCTGAGGCCATCCCCTGAACTTGATCTGGGCTGCTAATGGGGAATGAACTGAGGATGCAGGGATAGGCCCTTGCTCCTGGGCTTGGGGAGGAAAGCACAAAGGTAACTTGAGGCCAGGTAGGCTGAGTTCATCTGGGACAGAGCTGCTTCTACAGAAGTCAGAGTGCCCAAACTGTGATCTGCTCTGTGCTACCAACATCAACCATTTGTAAATGAGAGGAAGCTGAAGACATAAGGGTTTGCATTTCTCTGCAACTCTGCAGTAGAATAATGTGGGGCTAAACATATCTCCAGTGTGTGTGTGTGTGTGCAATGTGACTGTGCCAGATATATGCCTGGAAAGATCTTAATCAAAGGAGCCACACAGATGCAGTTACCATTCTTTTTGTATTCCAACAGGACACTGTATTTTCATTGAAATCAACAATGGGCCCAATGGTCTTCTCACACCACAATTTCCACAGTTACGCTCAATTTACATGCAAATAAACAATAGAGAAAGCTCAGAGTTTGGAGAAAATCAAGAAACGGTTTACTTTTAAATGGAATTGATCTCCTCAGCCAAGAATAACAGAAAGAAAGAAGTGTATATATATATGTATATATATATACACACATATATAAAATATGTGTGTATATATATAACATTTAAATTTTATAATGTATTGGCCTGACACATATAGTACTACATTGCATTACTTATCATCTCTTAAAGAAAACAAAACCTTTTACTGAGCAGTTACAATTCAGACAGGTTATGGCATTTGTAGAGTAATTAGCAACTGTAAAATATGACTAACCAAATCATTACTTTTAACTAAAAAAAAATAGGCGCCTACATTCTTGTGTATAAAACATTCTTTATAAGCTGTGCATGACCAGGGAATATTTTATAACAGCACTTAAGACAGAGAAAATACTAATCAGGATTTTAAATGTCTGTAGTTATAGTCCTGTAAATGTTCTTGAGAATGAAATTAATAGCTTCCAGAGAGGTGCATAGCCAGAGAGGTGATGCAATGGTGCCAGTGGGAAGGAATGGGCTGATGGGAGAGCTACGAGGAGGCCTCAGGTGCTGTGCAAGTCACTCGACGTGCAGGAGAGAGACTGGCCCGTTACTGATGTCCTCCTTGGTGTGACATTGCTACAAGGACAATGGCCACAAGTGCTGCAAAAAGAAGGGGAAGTGACATTCAGCTTTTCATTAACCAGTTAAATGAGACCAAGCTTTTAAAATAAAATAAAGGGTTTTTTTCTTCATTCTCCATGGGAAATCACTACTAATTTTGCTAGCACCTTCCCAGCTTCCAGACTGCAGCAGTTTCAGTATCTAGGAGGAGGCTTTTCCCAAGGATCACTCACTGTGCCTCTTAACAAAGTGCTTTGGATTGCTCACCTGGCTTCCCTTTAAATTTACACATCTGAAAAATGACTTCAGCACCAACCCACTGGAGTTGATATAGGTTCCCTCAAGTCTCATGGAGCTTAGCTCATGTTCATCAAGAGCTTCTCTGAGTTGCAAGTCAGTGAGGTGTGAAATGCTTGTGGTTTGATGATTCACAGAACTCTCACCGTGAGCCTTAATTAATCAATCTTTGCAAGGAATTTGAAATCCTTAGATGAAAGGCTCTGTAGCTGCAAAACACTCTTATTACAGTGGCCACCACTTGTCTTCGTGGGGACCTCACTTTTACCACTGTTTTTTGTACTATTGCAATAGCTTTTATGTTGAAAGGGGAAGAGCTGTGTAAACATGTTCACCAACAAACATTTCTCAGGCTGGTGGGTTAAAAGAAACTATGCTTGACAAGCAGCACAGCTTTCCTTACAGCTATGTCATCCCAAGCTGTGATCATGTCAGGCTGCAAACATAAAATGAGACTGGGCTGGGCCAGCAGCCTATGATGCTAATGATCGAGAAAAACAAAACATCTGAATCTAAATTCCTTCACTGTGGTGCCCTCTCAGAGCACTGGGAGCCCTTGGACTGTTCTCATGTACTGCTATGGCATGAATTAGAGCAAAAAACTGTTCTCACTGTCTGTAAACAATATCTTCATTCTTTGCACAATAGCACCTGATGTAGCTTTGTTGAGGGCAAACAAATCTACCCTGAAGACTGTAGAGTCTGCATCCTGAGCATGGGTGTGTCACTGGATGTGGCTGAGCAACAGGAGGAAAGAGAAAGGTATGAAGGATGATGATAAAATTACATTGTATTTGTGTCAGATGTGGTTTTTGTTTTCCCACACATAAGCTACTTTGCTCGGCTTGCATGTTCACAGCTGTCAGTTTCACAGATAGATCCTTTTCTCCTGGAACCTGAACCAGAGTGGTTTGCAATCATCTTATGCATTCCTATTTGGGAGGGAATATTTAATAAAAATAACTTGCACAGGCATTTAGAACTATGCACTGGAGTTTGAGACTCCAGATTTGTCTGATTTTTGGTATAGAAATTGTGTACTCTTATTACAGATTAGACATTAAGGAAAAGAGACTGAGGGATAATAGGCAGGTCTACAACTAGATTGTCATGTTTAGTACATGAAGTCTCCAAGGTGAAGGAATCTTATTTGGTTTGCAGGATTGTGTAGGAAAATTACAGGTGCAATATGAAATTATTGTTGTTGTGTTGTTCATGTTACATAAATAACCATGTTTTCTGCCCAGTGTGCCAGGTATCCAATGTGCAAAAATAATAATAGAACAAAGAGTATAGGTTATGTTGAGCTGCTGAATTCCCAAACCTGTTGAGATTTCAGGTTTGTTTTGGAGCTGATACCCAACCCCAGGTTTGTCCTTTACAATCTGTTTAAAAGTAGCTGGTAAACATAATGAGAAATTGGAGCAGGTTTGGGATCTGTAGGTCACAGATGGAGATTACTGATCATGTTAAAAAGATGTGTTGTTAAAAACAAGCACTAAATGATGTGTAAAAAGACAGAAAGAGATGGTGCTTCCTGCAAATCTCTGTGAACCAATTGAAGTAAGAGTTCAAGGACATGCTATTGCAATCTGTGTTCAAAAACACTGCTCCAAAATCTCTTGCAGAACACCATAAAGAAAGGTACCATCTAAATCTCACAGTAGGTGTCAGCCACTGTCTTCAGCAGTATATCCAGGTACAGAGAGTCTTATCCATACAACACTCAAAGACAATAATCTTGCTTTTCCACTGATTCTGTCTTCAGATCTTTTTCAACTTGGCTTCTTGCCCATCTAGGTTTAGGTTTATAATCTGCTTCTGATCATGTCTGGAAAGTTCTTGTAAACATAACTTTTGCATATCGTACATGATCTGAGATCAGCTGAGTTTATCTGAAGCTATTGTTTGGTGTTTAGGATACCTGTGTAACTGGTTGTGCAAAACCTGCTCAACTAATCTGTTAATGTGTCTAAAACCTCAGATGCAACAGGAGAAATGCTTCTTGGCTGGGAAATGCTTCCCAGGGCTTAGAATAGAGTAGAAGAAGGAGGACCACCCATGTAATTTTTATATTGAGGCAATGAAGGGTTTGGAAAGTCCCAAGCCAAAGATTCTCCAATTTCAATATTAACATGTTAAATGATCAAATCATGTCCCAGCTCCTTGAGAGCTCACACTTGCATCCCACTGGCACAGAAGAAAACTGGAGGAAAAATCAGTTTGTACCAAGGGAACTCCACCATATGGAATTTTTGTCTGTTGTTTCTACGTCCGCAAGTTCTTTTCATAGTCTTAAAAAATTTCAGTCTGTTAGAAAAAGGAAAATTAAAGTTTTGTTTATGAGGCAGCATCCAGGATCAAGATATTTCGGGGAAGAACAAGCCAGAGCATGGAGCTGCAAGAGATCCACCCCGTTGGGCTGCTGAACTCAACAACCCCAGCCATACCTAGGTTTTCCTACAAAAGCTTTTTATGAAGAAACTAGTATAAACACATTTTAAAAATACACATTTCTCACATTTGAAGAGTGTCCTAGATTTTCGTAGTAGTGTAAGATAAAATTGTGTTAATGCAAGTAGATCTTTGAAATTCTGGAAGGATAGATTTGATATGTACAGTATACAAATTCAATTGGCCTAATGGAAATTTACTGTTTCCTTTAAAAATGAGCTCATTCTGATCATTAACCAGCCATAAGACTGGTTTGGAAGCCTATTTGCTTCACAGATCCAAGCCTTTCTCCATGTCATATTCATACAATTAATTTAGTTGTGTACATTTAAGTTCCATTCTGATTTGACTGCATTTTTATTGATCAGTTCATTTCAACTGGTAATATTTATTCTGCACTTGATTCTTTCTACTTAGATGCAACAGAAGAGAAAGGTTTGTATTGCTAATTTGCTCCCATCTAATGCATTTGTGAATTATTACTTTAGTTTCTTGAAGTCCAGTAAAAACTTTAAATTGATTAATTTAATAAAACAATATTGTGCCAAGGTCAAGTAGCTCAAATATTCATTTTTTATTAAACAGTAATTTCACTCACACTTTCAAATTGTACTTTGTTCAAAGGTCTCATGAAAAGAAATTTCTTCTTTTTTTCTCTGTCCTTCTAAAATAAATGTTGAGAGGATTCAGCCTTCAAAGAGCTCATAGAATTTGATATAGAAATAATCCAAGAGGATTTCCATGGTGATATGAATATGATCCAGGCTACACTTTAAGGAAATGGCATAAAAGCAAATGTTAGAAAAGTTAGATTAATAAGTAATCATTTCTCTGACAATAAAATCAAGTGGAATAGGCCAGACATGAGTGGAATGTATAAGTCATTCCTTTAAAATGGGCTGGGGCAAGCAGCATTAGGTCAGGTGTGCACGGGATCCACACTTCAGTTTTGAGTCAGCCTCTTAAAAAATGAAGTTAATTATTGTTTGGAAAGGGAACAGTGTGTATTTCTCTGCTTGGCCATGGAGTCTTTACAGCAGGACACTGAACAGATGCAAATGGCTGGGAGGTGGAAAGTAAGAGCCTGTGAGACCACAAAGCTTCTGTGTTTTAGAAGAAAGAAAAATGATGGGTTTTGTTTACTGATTTTGAGTCCTGCTTATTTGTATGAATTAAGCGACACACAAATATTTTTATGACTGCATTTATTCTCCATAACAATATGAATGAGCCACTGAATAATAACCAAGTCCCTTGTGACTGCAGAAGAAGGGTGATTAAATTATAATCACATTGGATTAATTAATCTATAATATTTGTTCTTTATATGAAAGAGGAAAATCAGCCTTCAACATAAAGGTTATGTACTCATGAGGTCTGTGTCTTAATAAAGAAAAGGCTTTGGGAAAAAGCTTGACAAGCCCCCCAGATATGATATGTTGTAAATGTAGACAGAAGGTTATTACTGATATAAAATACATTCAATGTAATTATCAGCCACAACAAATAATCAGAGGGATGATAATGAATAATTAACATTTTTATTTTTCTGTAGTAATGTGTCTAATAGATAAGTGCACAACATAGAATTAATTTATTATGCTATAGCATTTTAGTAATGAAAACTGTATCATCACAATATCTCTTCAGTGGTTGTGCAAGATATCAGCTTAAATAACTGATAAGGTTTATTCCTTTGTTTTCCCCACCCAGTTGTACTAAAGATACCCTGAAAGCAAGGAACTAGCAAAAGGAACCATAATAATCTTGAAAGAAAACCATAATGAAAATATAAAATTTATAATCTGATCCTCTACTCCCTGTAAATCAAAAAATACAGACTATATGCAAAGAGGACTCTCTGTATTACATCAAATTTATACCCATTGAATTTTAATTCCATTTTTGTTGGATTTGTTACTAACAAATTCTGGCTTTAAAATGTTCCAAATAAAATACCATTTGCATTTTGTAAGGAATCAATTAGTGTGTCAAAATTAACTGTGTTCTGAATGAGAGAAAACAAAATTATGCCTGAAAGTTATTGTATATGTAGATTATTTTAATTACTTAAATCCACCCATTTTTGTACAGGAAGGTTATTCTTAAAGTTTTCAACTGCTTATAGGCCTCATTTTATGATGAGTATTTTTATATATATATATATATTAGCTTTAGATAACAACAAATTATGTTTATTTTTAATTGATTTTTTTTCTACCTGTGGGTGAAAAAACCATTAATTTTATCATATTATGTAGACGACAGTCACCTGCAGGAGCGTCATCTCTGAAATCCTGGAGCTGTGAGCAGGCATGCCCTGTGCTTTTGATGCCCAAAATGAGATTTTTATTAGTCTTTTAGGCTTTCTAAAATAAGCTGAATTGTAATCAAACACCTAAAAGCCCATGGACCTCAGATTATTTCAGTCTCTTCTGCAGTTTAGTCTTAACTTTGGCTAATACTGGTGATTAATTCCGGTGTGTTTCACGGAGTATTGCTCATGCTGAATATATTGGATTAAGTAAAAACTCTGTGTTTGAAAACATTTTTTCTCTGCAGTACTTGGGAACCAAAGGTAGAGAAAGTCAGACTGTGCCCTGAAAGTGTGAAGTATAAAGCACAAGTGAAACTTCAGGGGTTGAACATGAACTTTTGGGTTTCTACTCCTTAATCAGGAGGAAGCCATAAAACAGCAGGAAAAGGCAGCGGTGCTTGAGGCCGTGGCTGAAGGGAAACAGAGACAAAAAAAATTGAGCAGTGCTGTCCAGTCCTCCAGCAGCCAGCCCAGATCCTGGGGAGAGAAAAAGAGCTCTTGTGGTGCATTGGTATGGCAAAGCTGAGGTGTTCAACATTTTATGGCTTGTTTTCATGTGACTCCTTTTTAATTGGCCACAATGCAGTCCCAAGGATGTCTTTGAGGGAGAAGGGAGGTTGTAGGAACAAAGAAAGTCATGGAGGAGCATATTTCAGGCAAAAAAGAGATCAGGATGAGGAAAGGGTCTGGTGCTTGGAAAGTCTTGTTTTCCTTTGGTTTGTAGCTTGGAGAGGCGACAGTCTGATAAATTCTACCTGCTGTAAATTACACTAATAATCCTCACCAAGACCAACGTTTCCACTTTTTCAGGGTACTATAGAGGTAAAAAAAATTGCAAATGCTCTGCTGCAGAGGCAGGTCACCAACACTCTGACCTGCTTCTGGGATTGGAGAGGGGACACTGGTTTAGATGTCTTAGAAGACCAGCATCCTAGTGGACATGTTCTTGATCAAAAATCAGTGCACAGAGGAGATGAGGACAAAAAGCTTTCTTTCCATATATATAATTTCCAATCCAGGTGAATTCCAGCTGCCATGATGACTTCCTTTGGTGTGACATCAAATCATTCTAGGGAGTCATCCTCCAGTGATTGTCTTTACTTTACACCACTGGTTAAACTGTCAGTAGTAATGCCCACTTTAAGGAGTGTGGTAAAGTCTGAGGAGTCCATGGGTTGCAAAAAAACTTCCCTTAACTGCAAAAATTTAAGGACCCCTAAAGGGGATCCTAAGCTGTTTGGGGAGTCTGCTGTGTCAGCATTCAGAAGCTCCATTGTCTTCAGTCTGTATCACTCCTCAGGGCTCCCAGCCTGATGATTTTTTTTTTTTTTTTTTTTTTTTTTTTGTGAGCAGTTCCATCAGTTTCTCTTTCTGAGCAATATTTTAGCATTTCTCTTTCTTCTTCTTTTTTTTTTTTTTTACTTGTTCTCCAAGGTCTGCTTATTAAATTACTATGCAACTGCGATACTAAATCTTATCTTTGGCTGTAGAGCACAGAAGTGGCAGATAAGACTTGAGGGGAGGGACAAACCATTTGTCTATCAGTAGACTATGAGAAGCAAGAAGAGAGGAAGATACTTTTGATGAATATTTGTAGCTAGCAAGGCAGTGCACTAAATGGCTTTTCTGTTTTCAGTAGAGCAGCCTACTTGTATTTCTAAAAGCAAAAGCCTTTTATAAGGCTCTAAATCAAATATGAAGTTAAAAAAAAAAATTAAGATTTATAACTGCCTCCAGGATCTTACTATTCCCTGCTAGCCAAATTAATCTCCTGTTTACTTCACTGAGCAATGTACTATCCTCAGTTAAGAAATTTTTTGGGTCATCTTACTCAGCTATATCTTCAGCAATAGCCTGAAGAAGTTTGCAGGAAGTGATTTTTGGGTCTGTCTGGGAAAGGAAGTTACAAAGCACAGTGCTGTGGGCACAAAGAGGGTGAAAATGGACACCAGAGATTCTAAAAAGAGAAAATACCTTAACATGGGAAGTTAATAAACTTCCAAGCTTACTTTTAAAACCACCTCATCAGCAGCTGGTGTCTTCCTGATGTAATGGTGGTGACTTTCTAATTGGTTTGGTCATCAAAAAAGCTAACGACCCAGTCTACACGGGAAAGAAAAGCTATTCATAATTCAGAAGACAAAGGAATGTAGGGGGTCCATGTGGACAATTTCCACCAGGCAAGGTAAGGACCTATTCCCACCCCTGTGGGCACAAAGATGTCCCAGAGTGAGGTGTCCTTTCTGGGGTGTACAGAGCAGTGGTGCTGCTGGCAGTGCTCATAGCAGGTGCAAGTCCCCTCTGTGCTGAAGAGGACTCTCCTGGGGGCACAAAGTGAAATTTAATTTTTGTTTTTACTGACAATGTCATTTTTTCCTTTCTTTTTCCTAATTTATGTTCAAATAGAGAAAGGATTTCAAAATAAGAGTTGACATTTAGTTCTTGTTAAAAAGCAATTATTTCAGCCAGCTGGATGCTGATGAATGACTCAATTCCTTGTTTTAAAAAGGTCTTTGAGAAAAGTATGCAGATTTATGTTTTGGAAAATTTTGACCATCTTTCTATTGTTTCTCAAAGACAAATTTTAAAAAGCTGAACTGCTCCTGTCATCAGGCAAATGGCATAGTGTCCCATACCCCCTCTAAATCTAGTTGTTATTGATCAGTTAGTGCAATATTTAATTATACTCATGGGGGAGAGGGACTTCTTCAGTGTGTGATTCATTATCCCTTATGAATGGAAACTTCTCAATCTCAGTAGATAACCAATAGAAAAATGTTATTGATTGTTCTCCAACATCAAATGAGGATAATAAATATCACTATTTGGGGCTTGAATGTCACATTCAAGAGAAGCTTCATAACCATCTGTTAATGAGTTTCTAATCTTTGACCCCCTTTCTAATGCCAGCTGTAGTCTCTTCTTGATCATTACAACTTCCCTGTCATCAAAAGATGACTCTGCCTTGCATAATCTACATTAATACAGGCTGACTGTAAAAATCTTAAGTGTTAAAGGAACTGTACTAAAGACACTTAGAGAAGACAAATTTCTTTAATGTCAAAATTTAGTGGAAATTAAAGAAATAGTAAGAATAAAGAGTGGCAAAATGAAAACAGGTATTAGAAAAGTTGGTGTAAGATTGCAAAAGAGAATTTGTTCTATTACTGAACAAACTTCTTGATGGCTTACTTCAAATAAAAGGGTTAACTGGACTGATCTGCCTGCAGCAATGTCCTTCATACCGTTTCTTACTCTTCTCACAGTATCAGCTGCAGCACTTAAAAAGGAACCACTAATATAGTCTTCTCACATTAAAAGAGAAAATAGAATGTGAAAAGTTATTAGAGAGAGAAGAGAGAGCAAAAGTAAAAACATCTTGATGCTCTTGTGTAGATCTGTGCTCCCATGTCTTGAAGGTTGAATGCTGTATTTGAGAGACCACAAAGAAGAAAATGCAACGTATGAAGGAAGATGAGAAACTGAGAAGACAAGGAATATGTTACATAGACCAGGGAACTTCTGGCTGGGATGTTGGAGAGGATATAAAGTGAGCATAGATAATTTTACAAGCTGTATCTGCACTTTCCAATTCATTTCAGAGTGGAATTATTTCTAAATAGATCCTCTTCTAGTCTTCATTTACCACCTGCTAAGTAACTTGTCAAAGCAGTTTTGGTGTAAGTACTTAATGGTGAAATTTGTTTACAAGGCAATATGTTAACCTCACCACAGCACATTTCCCTACTGTGCACCTAATAGAAAAATCACCCCAAGTATTTGCTATAAGGAAATTAGATATTGATGAGGATTGAACAGAGGTGATGGTTTCATTTTCTGTCATTAGAAATGCCAATTCCATTTTTCCTCACCAAATTATTTCCCTTAGAGACAAGAGCAGTTCATAGAAGTGGCTCTGCTGCTCTGGGACCTCTCCTGTGTTGGCTCCAAAAGTTTGAGTGGGAAGTACTGTGACAGCTATTGCCTTACAACCTCTGAGCTCTTGTGTGTCAGTACCTGTAAAGCACAGGGTTATGTTTCTGTGCAGTCACAATGACAAACAGAGAAAGGCCAGATTAATACAGACTTCTACCCTTCTTTCTAGAGGAGCAACCCCAGATCAGAAAGGAGGTAGAGCATGGAGCCTGGGCTGGTCGTGTCTGCAGACAAGGCAGGACCACAGTAGTGCAGGACCTGGAGCAGAAAAAAGCAATAATGTGGGGCAGGAAAAGGTGATGGGAGTGATACCCCTAAAATTAGCATCTGGTACTCCTTCAGTGTGGACCAGAGTGTGTATTGGGACATAAAACTGGCCAGTTTGTGCCACAAAATTTTGAAGCCTAAAGCCTGGTCTGCAAGGCACAAAACAAAGTCTTACATAAATGTAGACTACAGAGTGAATTTTTATAAATAATTTTCCCACAGGAGTTACATTAGGCAAACATTTTGTTCATTCTGATGCCCTTTGCCATTAAAGACTGGCATTAAAAACTTACGCTTTTCAGTGGTGAGATGGTTTTTTAACTGTACCTGGGTACCTGAATGACCAGGGACTCATCATCTGGATGCTGTACAAACATTCCTATACTTGTTTTACTTTTAAATATTAGTCACATTCACTCATTGGGCCAATGATTTAAAACACCAAAAATGTGTTCTTTTCTATCGTGTGCTTTCTGACCTTTTCAAAATCTTAACGAATATTCCTACAGATCAATATTATCACAGTGTCTAACAACCTTTTTGCTTGGAGGTTGCATGAGTGAAAAAGTAAAAAGCAGAGACTGTCCAAAGATCTGTGAAACAGCTATGCAAGAGACAGCCAGTGGATACTGTCAAACAGAGAGTAAGAAGCAGCAATGAAACACTTCTTATAGGAATGATAAGCAGTCTGACCACTCCCTATTGCTTTTGTTTCCCCCCAGGAAAAATAAGTCCTGTTGGAACAATAAGATACCTCTGTGCATATCTGTGGTGAGCACTTTCCAATTATGCAAAAGCAAAAGAACAAGAAAGCCTTGATGAAGAGTTTATAAAGGAATTGAGATGTGAGCTCATGTAGATGTGCTGACAGGGGTGTGTGAAGGGCTTGGAAAGTGAAGTGCAGTTCATACCTTATTCAAGAAGGAAAAGGCATAGCCAAAGCAAAGACTAGGAGAAAAAATACTCTTTTTGGTAGCGTTCTTACTGGATGTAAGTGGAAAAAGTTTGTACCCTTTTGGGCCTGAAAAAATAATGTGGCATTAATTGAGAGGCAAAATGGTGAGAACTCAAGTCACTTGGAGTAATTCCACATTACAGAGATGCTAGACCAGCCAGGTCTAGAAAAACAGGCATCCAGAAATTTGGGGACTGACATGAATCAAAGATAGCACTGAGTTTGAAGCAGATAGGATGGTGATATTTCTGAGAGAAAGCTTGGAAGGAAAGGTTAGAATTATGTTTTTACCCTGTGTAGTTTTAGGTGATAGCTAAATACCACAGGATGCTAAAGAGGCAGACCAAGACCTTAATTTGCACACAGAGACAGGTCTAGAGAGATGTAGATCAGTGAATTATTAGCATAGAGATGGCAGTTGATGGTAACTGGAAAAGGCATCTTTGAACAGGCTGTGCAGGGATGGGTAGGATTGGTGTCAGTAACAGTAGTAGAAGGAAAGATAAGAGTGTTTCAGCAAGGGTGAAACATTCATAGGGCTGGGCTTGTAAAAGGCTTTAATTAAAATCATGATGCAAAGTCCATTCATTTAAATTCATGCTGGCTTTAATGAGTTTTGGACCAGGTCCAAAGAAGAAAAAAACTGAATTTCACAGCAGGGAACAAATGGCAGAATTCAAAGCAGGTTGAGAATGGGTAAGAGAGACATTGAAGCTCCACCTGTACATAATGTTATCCTTTGGCCAGCCAGAAGCAAGCATTTCATATGGTTTTGGTATGTTAAATGATGCCCAGGCAGCACTAACTCTTATGTCTTTAAGAACTCCTACAAATAAAAAGTCATACTAGACCCAAAATTATGGCTGGGAATCCTTTCAGAATATATTTCTGTACTGTTGATGTAAGATATTTATCCTTGCACTCAGATAAATAGGGTCAGATTATTTCCTTCTTTTCATGCTGAACAATACATAGTAAATAAAGTCTGGCAGTGCCTCAGACCACTTTCTGCTAAAATAAACTCAAGTAAGTTGAGGTAAAAGACATTACTTCACTGAAATCAATGGGAATTTTGTCACTAAAAGTATCAAGGGTATCAGTGGAGCTTCAATAAAGTCTTTGATATAAATTATAGCATTTATTTTCCCTATTGCATGTGAGCTGAAGACAACTTGTCTGTTTGCGGATGCTCAAAAAAACCCATTAAGTAAAGAAAACTTATGATGTCAATGTGCACAGGTTAAGGTGCTTAATCTGGGTATGAAGGCTTCATTTGATCTACAGCCCCTTTAGAGAGTGTACATGGGGTTTTGACATGCTTTAATTTATGTTGTATTGACTTCTCACCATTAATGGATTTGTTTTATCTTTCCCAAGTACTCAACTAGACAAGCCATTGCTTATAAATGACAGAAGAGGATAGTTAGACATGTGGAAGTAGGCAAGCAGGTACCATGTTGATAAAAATCCCTTAAATTTTCAGATAGTACTCTGTTTATTTAAACATCTTTTACATTTGCATTTTTTCAGTGGGTTTTTGTTGTTGTTGTTTGCTTTTAGTTGTTGTTATAGAGAATGAGCTCTGTAATAATAAATAAATAGCCCAGCCACAAATGGGATTAGTTTTATCTTGTAAATGGCAGCTTAGTGGAATCTACACAAGTTTAACTCAATTTTATTTCTACCAGTGAGGTAGCATGTCAAGCTGGGATAATATTTTTCCCTCCCACTCCTTGTTAGTTCATTGAAAGAATAGATTTACAACACACTGAAAGGCAGGATCCTTGTCACAGCTTCTTCCTGTGCAGCAATCGAAATAACCATGAGGAAAGATGACCGTAAATATTGAAACAAATTTTAAGAAACATGACTCCTCTGTCACAGGACAGACTTTCATCTGGGATTTTGGGTAAATATGTAGGGTTAAGTTTCCTGCACTCATGTACTTACCTGGAGGTGTTTTTCAGGCTGGACACACACATTGCCTGATTAGCAGTGGGGCCACAAGCATTGCTGGATAATTCCAGTTGGAATCTGTGGGAAGATGGGAACAGAGAGGAACCTCTGCACATCTTCCATGAGGCTGGTACCCAGCCAGGGTCTACCTGCAGTGGAGGAGGTTTCCCTCAGGAATGTGGTTCCAGACCTCCACTGCCACCCTGGACATCAGCTTGCCCAAGCACGTTGTGTGTGCCTTGTGAGCCATGCTCACATCTAGGATTGGATACACACATTCCAGAGCAAGGAGCTGATTGAACTGAAAACACGAAAGGACTTCTCCCTCTATCAGCACCACTCTCAGCTCTGCGTGACTTGACTCATAAGTCTGTGTTTTTTGAGGTAGGGACATGGGAAGTTTTCTATTTTGGATTTTAGCCATGCTCAAATGAAGAAGGTCAAATACAGAGTGTGACTGGTAATTTCATCTGAGATAACCATGTTGTGATTAGGTGGGGAAAAGCTATCAGTATGAGAGAATAAACCTGAACTGTTCGCCTTAAAAGACAAAAATACACATTATGAAGTTGAAAAATCTATTCCAATGCTGTCTTTGGAACTTTCAGAGCATTTTGTAATACCTTGCTGTTGAAGAGAAGGTTTTATGACTCATTACTGATTTCTACCATGCTTAGAAGTTGGCCTGGCTTGAAATTCAGTGCCAAAATTTTTGCGTGACTGCTTTGCTGGAAATATTTCATAACTTCTGGTCTTTGATTCACAAGATGAGATAAATGACAAAACATATAACTATACAAAATGCCCATTCTTGTTTATAGGTCTAAGAGGCTTGGCTGAAACTTGATGAATATATGCTTCATGAATAAGAGTATTTGAAACATTAGTCTCTAATAACTTGTGTGCATGAACTTTGCCTTCATTTGTGTAAGTGCTTAAAGAATAGACACATGAAAGTGCAAAGATAATTTGTAAGAGCAAGAATTGAAAAAGTTAATATCAAGAAATAATTTTGCCATTTATACTCACCCTAGTAGAAAGTTCTTTGATAGAAGAGATCCTTCATAATCTATAAACTGGAATTAAAGGAGAAATACTAAGAGGAAGTAATGATCCCATAATATGTTCCAGCCACATATTGGTATATTCATACAACGTGTGCTTTACCCAACCAAGGATGGTGCTTATTGGTCCTCAAAGGCTACAGCACAATCTGGAGCATAATTTTATGTAAAAACTCATGGATTCAGGCATAACATTAAAGTAATGGGATAATTTTTATGGACAAGATTCTTCCCAGTATTTTTCCCTTTGCTTTAATTTTCATGTCTGAGAAAGAAATTAACTGAGAGGTCTTGGCGTATTTGGATTAAATCAATTGTACTTCTTGTGAATGAAATTCTTCCCTTCCTCATGCGTAGTACCCACATTGCAGGAAAGATGCCAGGACACATCCATTCAAAACCAGAAAAGGAAGGAAGTAAGGAAGCAAAATTAAAGACAGAAAATGATGATGTGGCAGTCAGAGGGGACTCAGCAGGAATTAGGGGGGCAGAATATGAACATGCACTTTGCCTTTTACTCTCTTGATCTGGATTCCACCACTCACTGTAGTGAGATGATGTTGGTGTGCACTGGTGAATGGTCTGTCCAAAAACTAAGGCACAGAAAGATCACCTGCATCCTTCTAATCCCACTTGGCATCAGTTAGCCAACGCAGAAGCCTCTCGATGGTGTAAATGTCTCTTCCCACCCAGTCATGGCCTCATTCAATGGCTTCACAAGCTGTTATGCCATTCAAAAGAAAGAGGTGCTTCTTTATTTTGAATTCTTTTCTTTATTACAGAAACTAAAATCATTCATAACTAGTGGCACCTCTTTCCCACACCATCCTGAAAGCAGTTAAGTAGGGCAGTATGAGAAAGGAGATGAGGCCAGACTCCCATTTCCTTTTTAAAAAGTGGTGGGCTTTAATGACTGTGTCCACACATCTTGTGCAACGCCACTGGGTCTGGGTTCTACTAGAAGGAAACACCCTCAGGGAAGGTTGGTTTGGGTGCATTGCCAAACAGAACTTGTCCTTAGCAGTGCCAGTTTTCTTCAGAAAGGATGAATAAAGCACACAAGCCCTGGCTCATACCATCTTAGATGTTAATAAAACAATAATAATTGTCTCCTTTTCAGAAGTATCTGCATAATACCTTCACAGTTACAGTTAAATGCCAGCATTTGTTAGGAGCCACTGAGTATTAACTCATTTATTAGCATATTATTATGCTCACAATTAACTGACTATTTCTTATTCAAACACTATATAAAAATTTTGGTGTTTCAGAAACACTTACTCAAGTTTGATGGTAATAACAATATAGCAAGTATGGAATGTCTTCCAGCAAAAAAAAAAACCAACAAAAAAACCCCACATTTTTCCATTTTATTTTAAAAGGTTGGGCTTCGAGAGACGACTGTTTTATAATACTAAGTCTGGGAGACAAAAGCATGTTAGATATGAGTTTTTAATCTTTAGGAAATCTATTCAGATTTGTGACACCGAACTTGATATATATTTATATAAATATCTAAGTATCTAAGAGAGAGAGAGACAGAGAGAGGGAGATACAGATTACTGTATTGCCCCACTCTTGTCTGTGTTGGGGCAATATTAATAGCATAAGACTCAATTTTCATCTCCTTTGTTACATAAAGTATATAGAGTTCTTGAAAAAGAAAGCAACTTGCTCAAAATTAGTTCTATTTTTTATGGAGGCCTTCCTAAATTAATTCATAAACCTTCACAATCAATGAAAATAAGAGATGGGGTCGTATCCTTAGTCGCTGGGAAAATTGTGGGTTTATTTCCCCTTTAAGCAAACTGAAGTTTCTGAGTTCTGTTGATTTGACTTTCACTTTCTGTTCCTCCCATTTTTCCTCCCCCATCCCTCTTTTCACTTGCCAGAAAGCTCTGTCTAGCTTATTTACATGTGAAAAAACTTGGAGCATCATGTGGTGAGGTTCCAGGGCAACACTGAATCCCATTCAATTCTCATTTCCTCCCTGACAGTCACCATTGAATCAATCATGTTTTCCGTGCCCTCTTCATGACCACCTAGGAGATCCCAAATCACTTTTCATCTGCCGTGTCAATCACACTCAGACCATGTCCACTTTTCATTACTAACACACTGTCATGTGACCAGCTAATCTGTCACTTTCTGACAGCGGTTAGTGTGCCAATTGATTTAATTAGCAATCAATTAGCTTGTTACTATTGGAAGTAATTACCTTTTATAGAGAAAAGAGTGCAGCTGGCCATAGCAATAAAACTGCACTAATAAAACTGCATTTACCTCCCCTTCTCTA
The DNA here is from genome assembly GCA_013401135.1 of Cettia cetti. Classification (NCBI taxonomy): domain Eukaryota; kingdom Metazoa; phylum Chordata; class Aves; order Passeriformes; family Sylviidae; genus Cettia; species Cettia cetti. The sequence continues at coordinate 33,551 of VZUI01039959.1, read as the reverse complement.
CATTCAAAGTCACTAGCACTCAAGGGTTAGCAGAATTATTGGTGACATACACATTCTTGAAGAGTCCTAGGGGAATTCTTTGCCCTCCTGATTATGCTGGCAGACTCTTTCATTAGTATAGTATTTATATCTTAGGAAATAGGTCTGATTAAGGTTAATGTTAACTTTTACATCATTTACTTCGACAAAGGCTTCAGTATCAAATATTTGCTAATGAAAGCATTTGAAAGGTGGATATATGTTAATGCTTCTGCATTTGCAGTGGCAATTAAAGAAAAAAATACTGTGCACATTTAAAAAGCATGTGTCATACTTAACTGTGCTGGTTATGTTACTTGCTAATTTTGTCCACTCTATAAAACATATGCAGAAATTTAACTTGTTGGGGAATTAAGTGCTCTCATAAAACTTGGAAACTGCAAGAAAAATAAGCTAAGTACTTCCTAGCTGTTTTCTGTTTAAGAAGTTGACATTAAGTTATTTTCTGTTTCATACATAAACTATTGAACACACACTTTTTTTTAATCTATGATTGTGCCATTTCAAGCACTAGGACCGAAGTACATATCACACACTTGTGCCATTAAATTCAACCTGCAAAATACTCCCAAGGCAGACAATGACTCGCTACATTAGCTCTGTGGTGAACAGAAGAGTCAGTAATGAAATGAGTAAGTAGACTTGTACTCCATTCATCATCCTGTTTGCTTCAATATAAGTGTTCTTTTATCAGCAGTATTGGTACTGATGTCATCACACTAGACATAAATCACAGCACAAGTGACAGTGTCCTATTAAGGGTCATGGTCTAAAATCATTATTTACAAATTAAAGACCACAGTTAGCCATTTTCCTGGAGTGCTCTCATTTGTGATATAGTTTGAACCTCTTTAGCTGCCTGCAGGATAAGTAGTCGTTTGTAGTTCTGAATAGCTGTGTATATTAACTCACCAACCACACTACATTAAAAAAAAAAAAAAAAAAAAAAGGCAAAGAAGCCCAGCAAAGACCACAATGTTAAATCTTAGGTTGATCCTTGCCATCAGTTCCCATTTGATGGGCCCTAGTTGTGAGGATTACAGAAAAGAGATCATCTCACACCAATCTGTAATAAACCCTCCTCTGTTGTGTGTACAGTAGATAGGACAAATTCATCATAGGTATAATTAGGTAGGGTTTCTGCTGCAGTCAATGAGAGGCAATGGGGAGCATAACACCAGGAACAACCCTGGGCTGCTCCTTCCAGTGACTTTATTCCTCACATAGGGAGGGGGAAATTCAGTCTCTCTAAAAGCATCTCTCCTCTCATTTGCTGGTGCCTAGCAGAGAAGGCAGCACATCTTTTGTATATTGTCCTGTATAGACCTTTACAGAAATGCAGAACAGAAGGGTGTTGACACAGAAGAGGTATTTTTCTGTCTTTTTTCAGGAAAGGGTAGTAAGAACTCCATATTCCCAAAAGTCTGTTGCTTCAGCCCTTGGATAAGATGATGGCTGAGCTCCTTCTGTCTGAGGAATCTATTTATAACACCTGCTGGGGTCCTTTGTTGCACTGGTCTCCATGGCTTGTAGGCTTCTTGCACTGCTCTTGTGCCGTTGTTGTTTTGTCTCTCCTCCACTATTGTATGGAGACCATTGGAACAGTCAATGCATAAGCCAGATAAATTCCCCAAAACATCTGACTGAATCAACAGCCATGTCAAGAGGCATCAGGACATTGGGTTAAATTAGGCAATCACTTCACTACTATTGGCAAGTAACAGGGGAAGTGATTCTGTGTCTCCTTACTGCAACACCTACCTGAAGCACTGATTGTCAAGCTGGAAAGCCATATTAACCTTGGATGGACTCTAGTCTGGAACTCCTCACAGGGTTACAAAGAGTGAAGTAAAACTCAAGCTCACTCCTGAAGATTCAAACAGTCAAAAACCCTATTTTATTTCTCTCATTTTATCTGTCTACTGACAGATGAGAATATGGAAATGAGAATGGAAAATATTCTTTACTGTTAAAAGACAAAAAAATACAGTACTTGAGCATTTTCAAGAATGGTTTTAAGGTCACCTTCTAGGGTCCCTTCTTTCAGGAGAGATCTGTTAACATTTTATGTGATTCTATCTCCCCCGACCCCCACCACTCCATCAAAACATTGAAATATCCTGGACAACATTTCATCTTGGTTTAAATAAGGTCAGACCTACATTTTAGCTGTATTCTCACCCATTTCTGCTGGGCATGGAGCCTGCCTCTCTCCCTGCAGTTGTTGTGGAGAGGTGGCAGGGGCTGGCTGGGCATATGGTGCCTGGCTGGGATGCAGCGCCCACCCCGCTGGGTGTGACAGGAAAGGTGGATGAGGGTTAATGACAGGGTCTGTGTCATTTGCTCTATTAGGCTAGTCTTGGCTTCCAAATCCATTCAGCTCTATAATCTCACTCATTATACAGTATGACTCTTTATAGTGGTTAAATTGTTGCCAAGTACAGTGTTATAGCTGAGACAGAATGAACACTGTTATTAAAGTGCACAAACCTAAGCAAAGCTTACTCACATGGCTCACATTACCATTGTATCAGAGCACCTCATTATCTTTAATGTATTTATCCTCATTACATCCCTAGTGCTATTATTTCCATTTTACAGATGGGCAGAGAAATAACAAGGATGTGTCTAGGAGCACAGTCAGAGATTTCAGCAGGTCAGTCTCCTGTAAGAAAATAAAGTGTCTTCAGTGCAACATCGTGGCCAGAGGTGGTTGTTGCTCTGTGCTGCAATGCTGTGCAAACCTGTCTGAAATTATTTTGAGCTCTGCTGTAAGCCTAGAGCAGAAGGGTGGGATTCAGCTCCCATTCAGAGGGTGGGTCTAAGTCATTCTGAACTGACTCTCCAGTGCTTCTGGTCTGGTTTGGTTTTTCACTTTAAAGGTGCTTTTTCTACTTATGTGGCCTGTGGCTCTAGATCCTCACAAAAAAATAAAATTGAGATGTTTCAGGACAAAGTTCAAATTCTTTGTCATTTCCAAAGTATGTATCAGCCTTTTAGTGTTCTGAATTTGAATTCTTTATCTTCAAGATCACTGTTCATGTCAAGCACAAATTTCCTTCTACAGTGCAATGATTAGCCTCAATTTACCCCAGACTCTGGTTTTCTTTAAGGATGTGACATTTCTGTAACAGAAATATTTTAGTTAAGAAACTTCCGATTCAAAATGTAAAAAATGTAAATTCATATTCCAGGCAACTTTAGTATATCCATTTATGCCAACAAATGATATGGAATTTTTTTACTAGAGATTTTATAGGGTTTGGTTGAAAAACATTTTATTGTAATTACAACTTATGAGGGGTTGTAGCCGTTTAAATAACATTTTTATAAGGTGCATTGCGTCAAAGAAAGCATCTAAGGTCAAAAATTAAAGCATGTAAAGTATTATCCAAGAGGAGCTCATGACTTGGGACATTTACAAGAATTGTTTAAACCCAGGTTCAAGGACCTAAGCTGCCTGTTTCGTGTCCCAGGTGAATTTCTTAACTATAAAAATGTTGAATTTCCAGTTCCAGGTATATCTTCAAAGAGTGACTAACACGAAAGCCAAAGAGCTAAATTTCATAACTGGCTTTGGAAAAATTGGGCTGGTGGTAGAATTTTGCCCTGACATCCAACAGAGGCCTTTTCTGAAATAGTGACCATTTTCACAGGTTGGGGACATTGCTTGCTGCTCACACTATTTATTATTGTATCTATACCTACTATTTCCCATTTCTATTACACTCTGAAAGTATTTCAATGTGAGGTATATTAAAATTTGAGCAGTTTGTAAGGCTCTCTGGTTCTGAAGTTATTCTTTTATTGAAGGTGCTTTTAAAAGAAGCCTTTTGTTTGTTTAGTATTTTCTACAGACCATTTATAATTTTTTAAAGGACTGCATATTGCAGTAATCAAGAGTTCGACACTAAAAATAATTGGTAGAGAATGCAGAAAAAGAAGTATACAGGGTTACTAATATACATCAGGGCTTAAGCTGACATGAATTTTTATCTTAATTATCGGACAAATTTGTACTCCCACTATTTAATTCAATTTGCATGCATCGGTAGACACTTATTAAAGGTAATATTACATCTGTCATTTTAAGACTGGTGAGAATTTTATCATTGGAGCTTCATGAAACAGCCACTCTATTATGCAAAGAACTCTTTTGTAAAGCTTAAAATAACCAGTATTGCATCCCAATTAGCTACTTGGAGGAAAAAGTCTTCTTTATAGTACAATTATACATAACATGTAATAATACATAGGCCTTTTCCTATACTAGGCTGTATATGGACTTAATGAGTTCTTTCAGATCCCTCCTGTCCTTAATATCAGACCAAGCATAAAAAAAAAAAAAAAAGGCAATTGTAAGCTGATTTCAAAAAAAAAATTATTGTCACTGGGTGTGTGTGCACTACGGCAGCTTTTGCAGACCTTTTCTGTATTAACTACACCTACTGCATGGAGAAAACATAGCTGTCAAGTCCACATGAGCTAACAGCCCCTAATTCATTGTTTTTCTTTGGGATGGAGCCTTGGTAAATTGTGGAAAGCAATGGAAAGCAGGGAAGCAGGTAGAGATTCTCACTCCTGGAAGTCAGCTGTTCAATTAAAAAGCCACACAGTAGTTACCATGGCACCAGTCCCATTATGCTGTGTATCAGAACAGAGGCTTAAATACTTAAGGCAAACAAACACTTTTTTTTTTTTTTAATAGAAAAGCCTTTTAAGGAAGTCTCTTTATAGTTCAGAAGAATACATTGTCAAGTAAGTTTATTTGATAAGCAGTTTGCTAGGAATGTGATGTGTGGAATTTACCTCAGAAAAATTTAACTTAAAAAAGGTGCTGTGGAAAATCATGCTGATAGGAAAAGAAATATTAAGAGCAGGAACAGCTGAACTGTGGACTACTTCCCTCCTGCACCTCTGCTTTTCAGCTAGTTTTAGGCTAATATAACATTGTCTTATTAATGCGATTATTTTAGTTGTGACTTGCAGCCATTGACCTTCTGATTAGTTGTCATTAAAAAGTCTGCTTTGCCATCCATTGTTTACTGTGGGATGCCCTAAAAGATAATATAAGCAATGGCTTTTCATGGAAAGTTTAATTCCTCAGCTGTGAAGAACAAGGGTTTCCCAAAGTATCCACAAATCAAGACATACTGTCAGGTATAACCTAGTATAATTGCCTTGGATTTTTAAGGACTGCAGAACTGGCTTAATGGAAGTTGAGATATTTTTAGTATTAGATTATTTTCTATCGCAGAATTAATCAGAGCGTCACTTATTACTCTGGGAACAGAATAAGAAGATGATCTCAGCCTCAAAAATGTACTTGAGAGCTGAGTTGAGTCCTGCACTATCCTAAGTGCACCATCACAGTAGGTGATAGTGGGGAGATGAAGATCATCAGCTGCTTTATTTGGTCTCTGCCTTGTATCCTCAGCTGAGCTGTGGTTTCACTTACATGGCCCCCAGGACACAGCTGGGACCAGATCCGGCTATTGATGCGCATCCTGGCCTTGATTTAGCTTAGTTGGATTAAGCAGTTAGATATTCAGAATTATTGTTACCTCCCTTGCCTTTGTGAGGGAATTTTACAAAATATTACTTCATATTTTGCATCAATTATTTTCTAAAAGGCACGATCAGGTGTTATTTCACAAGCAATTGGGTACTCATGCTGCTTCAGCCAAAGTTGTACTTTTTTTTTTTTTGTTGAAGACAGAGAGGAAAGACTGAGTAATTTGTCTCCACTAACAAGAAGTTCTTCACGACTTTCCATTGCTGCTATTGTCGAACGAGCCCAAACGGTGAGAAACAATCTGGGAATTGAAATTGTTGCAGGATGCTGTGTCAAATAACAGCCCATCAATCTTGGGAGAAATTTTAAGGGAACAGGTTTTTCATGCCTGTGCGCTGGTAGGAAGCCAAGTGCTTGTTGCCATTTGATGGTAAAATCAGTGTACACCTGTTCCAACCAGCTGGCGACATAACCTATGTCACACGGATGTGTCACCGCCGCACCAGCCCCAACTGCTGGCGGTGTCTGCGTGACAGTCAGGGAAGACAGAAAAAGGAACTTGGGGACCAAAAGAGGAGGAGTTTACAGTGCCATTTCAGGGACACAGATGTGTGAAGAGTGTGATAAAAGAAGGAAACATCGGAGGGAATAAGCTCAAACAAAAAAGCAAATGTCATTTGCATGATGTAATTATGGAGAACCGTTGACTGCTTCGTAATAACACTCAGTAGGGCAATGTTAAACCTACTGTGAGTGCTAAAAAGGCCTCAGCTTGAAAAAAGGTCAGTGTGAATTAGTATATATTTGCAGATTAATTGTGAATGTTATATCATAAATTTTATAGCCTAGCAGTTACTGGTGTATAGTGAGGATGACACTAATGCTATTCAGACAGGATTAATTCAGAAAAGAACTAACATCTAGCTTGTCACTTAAATTTGTGGGGAATGAAGAAAATGGAGCTATGTTAATATATGTGTATATTGTGTGTATGTAACCTGTGCATGTGTGTGTTAGACATAATTGTTATTTCTCCTGCTGTGTTGCATCAAATTCACAATCAAAATCACAAGCCACTTTAAAAGCAGAAACACTATCAAGTTTGCTTTTTTTAAACTAACTAGATTTTTACTTCAGTTGCAGTTTCTTTCTTAGAAAAAATCAAATCCTGATAGCCTTTCACTGGTGTAAATGGTTATGCCAGCATATGCCAGCTGAGGATGGTGTTGCTTAATCTATTGAACAGAGAGCTTTATTCTTTCTGCTCACCTTGTAAATATTTTCAAGTCCATGGATTCTGGATGTCCTATCTTGAATTTCAAGACCCAAAGCTGGATTCTGATGTTCCATTAGCAGTGTGTCCCTGGTAAGAGGAGGTGGTTAGGGACTGTGGGAGCAGAGCTGAGGCACTCGCATTTAGTTGCAAATTTTGCTATGGACTCTCTGAGTGCCTGTGAGATTATCACTGAGGACTGCCTTGGGTTTCTTCGTGGGGGTTGACAGGTCTAGATCCTTACTGTGGCACTTGGTAATCTGGAGGATAAACACAGTTGTAAACCTGAGAACCCTTTCCGAGCACCGCCTCGCTCTGTCAGCACCCGGCTGCTCCCGGCACTTTATCCCAAGCTGGGTGCCTGCAGCCCCAACAAGTGGAGAGTGTGTCCAGGGCAGTGGCCCATTTCAGTGCAGCAATCTTTGATAGCAAAATAAACCAAGCCTGAGACTCTATTTTCCTAAGGATGGGGTCAAGACAACACCCTAAAAGCTGGTGAGGTGAAGTGCTTCAGCCTTCCAGGGGTTTTAATCCCTTCTCAGTTTCTGGCACAGTGGGGGCACATGTTTGTGTTCAGGAGAAATCCCAGCTAGAGGCCAAGGGGATGAAGCTCTTTGCAGCAGGCTGGAGTGAATATTTTACATTAAGATGACCGCTGACTGTGCTGTGTGTCTCTTGACTCTCCAAAGGACCAAGTGCCCAACTCTCAAGGGTGCTTACCTGAGAGCCACACTTTTCTCCAAATATTCCACGGGGCATCAAACTGCTTTCTTCCTCTAGATGAAATTTTAACACCTAGCTTCATCCTTTATTAAGTAGGACCTCAGACTGATCTCCAATTCCCATTTGGTAAAATGGACAAATTATATAAAATTTTATAAATATATACACATAAAATGCAATTATTAAAAATGTCATTTCTTCTTTCTTGCTCACTGGATCTAGGAACCCTTTGCTATAAAAATGTATGGTATCTAGCCCAATATACCTCAATGAAACAGGAGTAATTTATTTTTAATTTCCTGTGTATCTTTTCCCTTTATAATTTTATAAGAGTGACACTAATTCTGAACTACAGATTCTTAAAATAATTACAGAGATTCCTTTAAGATTTTTTTTTTTCTAGCAGTGAATATATGCTACCTCCTGCTTTTAACATGCTGGGGAAGGTCTGAAATACTGACTACACAGCAAAGATCTCTAGTCCAGATTTTTACAGGAGTCAAACACAAACCATGTCATTGTGCTTGGGACTAGTCCTAGTAGGACTAGAACAAGTTCTATTCTTGATTCAAATTCATTTTTCTATAATTGTGATGTTTATTCTCATTATAATTTTCCTGAGATTGGATAAGAAATTATGCTTTCATGAAAATTAGTATGTGCATTCGCTATTTGGTTTTCATCCCCCTCTCCCAAAAAAGGTGACACTAAAATTCAGTTTCTTACAACCAAAAACTACAGCAACTCTTCCTGAAAACAAAGCTGCAAACCAAAATGAGGGGGAGTTCTTTTCTGACCTCTTATCAAGACCCCATATTTCTAAGGGAGAGCTCTGATGGCTGCAGCAGCAATACCTTCATCACAAGGTTGTCCTAAAAGGACAGAGCAGCACCTCAGGGCGTTGGGCTGTGAGAAATGAGAAACTCCTGCCTTGAGCTGAGCAAGTCACCTCTCTCAGACTGGTGAGATGAGACCGCTGCCTACATGGAGAACCCCTGTGCTCCAGGCACAAGTGGAGTGAGACATGACCCTCACTTCAGCATCAGCCGGGCCCTAACTGAAGGTGTTTAGTGTTTTTTCCCAAGGAAATCACAATGCTTTGTAACCTGGGAACCTCTTAGCTGTTTATATCAATTAATTCAAGATGTTACCTGTTAAAGCTCTGCGCTTAATGTGTGAGAAAGTGTTTGGGTTTGACGTCTGAGCATCATGTGGCTGCATGTTCTCAAATATTTTCCTAGATCTGTATTACATTTATGCATTCCTAGACCTATCCCAGTGGCTAAATTGTGCCATGTTGGGCTTCACTTTATGAAAAGGGATGCATTTCCTATTTCCTTTTTCTGCAATCCTAAAGAACTTTTAGATATGCAAGGGCAAAGAGTACCTTTTTTAATTCTTTTTCCAGGACAGACAATAATTACCTGATACCCTGTTAGCTGCCTGTCTTACAGTATTTTCCCAACTGAATTCTCTAACCATCAAACTTCCACTTTTTATTCAGTAGTTATGAATTGTAAGTAAACAGTTTGGCCAAAATTTTGCACTATTTGTTCCACAATCATAATTTTCTAAGATACCATTAAAAACTCCAAAGTCATCAATAGAAAAAAAAAACCCCAAAACTATTTTGAACAAGAGATTAAAATCAAAAACAGAGCTTCTGCAATGTTGCTCAGATATCATAATGATGTCTGATATTATCCAGAACCACTGAGGAATCTGGAGCACTCTGAATGTGAAATATTTAAAAATAGTTTCATGACTACATAAATACCTTTGGAGTCAGAATTTAATTGAAACTTAAATTCTTTGAGAGTTATTAGTCATTAGAAAGAATGACCCTCTATTTAATTTTTAGATTGTAATCTCATATTCTTTTCTCTCCCATTAGCTCAGAAACCAGCTCGCTATTGCCCCTTAAGGCTTTCTATATAATTAAATATTCCTGAAACTCCAAATGCCAGCTACACTGGAAGAACCTGAATCAGTAAAGCAAGGGTATTTACAAATGTTTTTTGTTGAGGCTCAGTACTTGAGTCTGCTTTTACTCATGCCAGGTATAGGTCACACTTTTCGTACATAGAAATGGGAATTTTTGCCCCCAACCTTGATCATGAGTAGGTACCATGTGTCTTTTAGCTTAGAAAGCTGATGGAGATATTTCTGTAGGGAGCTGTTAAGAAGAGGTAAAACCTTGTGGGTCTGGAAACAAGGGACCTGAACTTAGACTTGGTAAAATGGGTACCTATGTGTGTGTGCACTGTTTTATAGGCAATGCAAGATTTATGAAGTCCTTAGCTATAAAAGCCCTTGCTTTTAAGTGCTGGGTATTTTTTGGTAAATGGGGTGTTAGATCAGCAGACCATGTGGTGGATGTGGAGTATTTAATATTCTGGGAATATGTGGTATAATTTAGCCAGCAGTGCATGTGATTGCTGGTGGTGCACCACTCCGGCATATCGATACCCATTTACATTTTTATATGTCTGGTTATTGGAGAAACCAGCAGGAGAGTGACACAATGATTATATAAATAAATGCAAGACCAAGGTCCACTTTCAGAGCCCAGGACAAGACTGTACAACTTTTTAGTTTTGCAGAATTGAGCATTTACAATATCTATGAGAGATTAGACTTTGAAAAGAAGAGTCTCTAGGGAGAAAAGCAAGTCTGAGAAAGCAATTCTTAGTCAGACCTGGTGGAAGAGACTCTCTGGGTGCACACCCTACAAGAAGAATGTTCCTGGCCAGCCTCAGTTCTCATGTGAATTGTCTTCAAGGACAAGCAGGCTTGAAATTGTCCCCAAGACTAATTAGGTTGAGGTGCAGAAATAAGTAAAGAAACAGAGAAGGACAGATTCTAGATGAAAGTTGAGAATGAATGAGAAACTACAGGTAGCAAATATAATTCTCCTTTTCAATGGAGCCTGAGGTCTTTTCTGAGTGACTCCTGTATAAAGTATGCAAAATGAAAAGAGAGTTACTGGGGAAGGTGGTGGGAATAAGGGTCAGTTCTCAGCTCTTCCAGAAGCTTCCTTGGGCAGTCTCTTGATCCATATAGAATTTAACTCAACAGGGCCGTAGACTTTGCTTGAAACCACCACATACTACAGTAAAGAAAGAAATAGATGTAGCAATAATAGCCTGAGGTTTGGGCTGGTGTGGGGTGTTTTGTGCAAATTCCATCACTTACCACTTCCCGTGCCTCTCCATTTTACTTTGTCACAAAAGTCAAGAAATGGGATTATTTAGGGAAGTGCAAGTGCCAATAACTACCAGCTTTCTCTTAGATAGTCGGAGTACCACTCTTTGCATTTTCTGGAAAACCTAGAGATTTTGTTTGTTTGCTTTGGGGTTGGATTTACTGACTGAAAAAAAACCAGTCAAACAAGAAAAATAATATGAAAATATTTGCTTGCTCAATATGAAACCCATCATTTTTCTTGTAGTACTAAATTAAAAACAATATCTCTTCAGAGAAGTATTCACTTGTTGATACAGAAGTTTAATAAAGAACTTTGCTACCTGCCAATATCTAGAGAAAAATTCTGACTAATGACTTTGTAGTGTTGATTTGGCTGAGGAGATTCTTTTGAAAGGTTTGAGCTACCAGAATTCTGTTACCTATGTTGTGATTTTTGTATTAAAATGCATCTTTCTGGCTGCATATGTTCTGGATAAAACTGGGGTCTGGATGAAGAGTAAGTGGCTCAAATGATCTCATCAGCAATGAAATTACAAGAAAGGGAGAACAGTGGGACAAAAAGTTCTTATTTCGTGTTCCTCGGTAGTCAAGCTAGTGTTCAGTATTTCTGGACTTCCAAAGACAGCTGTGACCAAAATTGTTTCTGCCTATAAAATTTATAGGCTCATTGCATCTGAATTTAAGTATTGTCACGTCTGTCTAAATAAAAATATGATCCTACTTTGTTACTGTATGTCCGAAATTTTTTATCAATTGTGTCTTGTTTCTTTTTTTAATCATGAAATCTTCTGTTTTATTTAATTAAATATTACAGTAAAACCTCTTAGCCATGAGAACAAAGTAATACTCCTCAGTATAAGAAACACTTTATTATGGTGGGAATACATTTTAATATTTATATAAGGAACAATGTTTACAAAGTAGGATGGCATATAGTCAGTGACCCAAAGGGCTTCCTTTGAAATTTAAAATGTCTATATTCTAATTTCTGATGTGACTGCATAGCTCTGACGGCCTTTGAACCTCTTTCTTTCCCACACCAGTGGCATTTGTCTGATTCTCATTATTATATCATCAGGGCTCTTTTCCCTACATTTTTTCTGGTAACATCTATGTGAAATAGTTAAATGCTTTCACTTTGCAAGCTGGGAACCAAGAAGAAGGAATTAAGTGACATGGCCAAGGACACTTGTAGAAAGACCGTGGTGAGCCAGACTTGGAAATCAGCCTTGTAGCTCCCAGACAAGCCCCAAATCTCAGGTAGCCTCTTCTAATATTACTACATCCCCTGACTGCTCTTAGCTCTCTTTCTTCACAACCTTGAAGGCAGGGAATCAATACTAGAGCTCCTCTATCTCAGTGCCAAGAACATCTGAGCAGATATCTAAGTGTAAGTAGCAACAAGTAGGTGCTAGGTGTGGGATTTTCTCATCTAACTCAAGTCTGTGCTGTAGGTGACTACGGCTGAGTTAACTGTCTCACTGCCTCTTCTGTCCAGAAAAGGATGTTTCCAGGGTGCTTTTTTGCTTAAGTTGTGCAAGGTTTCACCCTGTATGAGCTATCTGGATGGGTCAGTTCAGTGCAGAAGTTAGATAGGGACAATCCCAACAAACTTTGATTACTGTTTCCAAGTCAGAAGAAGTGCTTGCTCTGATGTTTCTCACCCATCTGTGTACCCACATCAGCACATTCAGACTCTTTAAAGGACAAAGGTGCTGCTGGAGGGACAAGCAAGCCATGCCAGAGTGATGATGTAGTGTGGGGCAGGGTGTTTGTATTCTAACAGTTTGCACAGCAGAGATTTCAGGACAGGATAAGTAGATGGAAGAGCACACTGAGTAGATCACTGAGGGAACAGGCTTTAGCCAACAACAGAGCCTGCAGTTTCTACCAGTGGACAGTGCTATGGTTCATAGCAGATCAGCAGAGTAGGAATCAGGATAATCTAATTTTTATTCAACTTCTGTTTTTCACTGGGTCCCATATTATAGCTAAAAAACAAAGTGCACAATGAAAATTGTGTTGCCAGAGTAATTTTCATTTAAAAACAATAATAATTGAGATAAACTTTGAATGTTACTCAATTACCCTCCATCTTGGTTCCTTCTTTGTAACGTGTGTGAATTAGCACATTTGGTTTTTTAGGGAGTGTCTTAGACTTTCTCCTAATGCATCATGAGCTAAACATAACTCATAAACGTGGGTTCTGATCACTGATTAAGGAAGGCTGACCTAATGAATTAAACATTGGCTGGAGAGCATGGCTTTCAAAGAGGACTTTCTGTGTAGGGTTGCCATGCTGCTGTCCATGATTTCCCAGGCAGAAATATGCATGCATGCATGATGAGATGGATTCCCAGTGTGCAGTAAGCCAGGCATGTCGGGGTTATTGTGCATGTGTCGACATTTCTTGGCACATTCATGAACACATCCAGTTCCTTTTGCCTGCACCATACCATTGATATGTAGAGGATGTTCCCCTGTCCAGGAGTTGCTGATGTCCACAGACCAAAAAAGATACTCTTACTACTGCCGGGCTGCTGGATATCCAGGAATGGCTACTGTCATCTAATCCCATAAGAACAAGACTTCCAGGAAGATAATGAGGACATGTTTGAGAGTTTTGGATGAATGATTATCCTCATTCCATGTTCTTAGGTAAATCATTTCTTCTGCTTGTGTACACATCAGTGCAAAAGGGAGGCAATTACAGTTTTAAGTTACACTAAGTGATATTGTGAGATGTAACAGTGTTAGTAAAGAGCTAAAATTCTTCTAGATGTAAATTTTCAGAAGCTGTAATCCATGAAAACACATTTCAAATCATTGCAGCCCTCTCTAAATTTCAATAGAAGTTGACACGCTTCAAGACATCCCCAAAGGAGATCCATGGGACATATTTTGCACTCTTTATACAGAAGCAGTTATTTTCATCTTGTATGGCAATGAAGATGAGTTGGGGCTTTGTATTTTCCCTTTCAAAAGTCTAAAGACAATTTCCCATACAGTGCTGCCAACAGGAGCAGGTCTAATGGTTAAAATCAGGGTTGAGGCAGCTGATTCAGAAGAATAAATGTTGACCAAAGAGGCAGCAGCTGCTCTTCTCTTAGACAATTCTTCAAAGAAAACACAGTATCTTACTCTGATTTCCTGTCTGTTCTTGTACCTGTTTGTTTAATGTCATCCCGGGGACATCACTTTCTGTCTGGTAGAGGGCACCTCCTCACCTTCCCAACCTCAGTTCTTCTTTCCTGACAAAAACACTTGAGCATGAAGAGAAGAAATTCCTTGCCCTTGAGAATGTTTGCTGCTAAGCTGTGTTTGCCCCTCCACTGCCTCATGAAAATCTGACTTCATCTGAAGCTCCAGTTATATTTATAATTACATGAAGGGATGTGACACTATAGGAAAATTGTGTGGGTTTCATTTTGTATGATTTGTTTATAATTTATCACAGCACTTAATAAAAAAGCTGTATAAAACAAATGATACAAACAATCATTCCTTTATCAGGAAATTACTTGTGCAAAGTATTGGTTACTGGAATGAATCTTAATGAAATTCAGTCAAAAGCTGCAGATCTGAATGAAGAGGGGCCTTTTGATAGAAGAAGGTTCTATTTTTCCTGTAAGGCTCAGAGATTCAGACAATAAAATAGTGACTTAATAGACTTTAAGACAATCAAGATGATACAATAGTGTTAATTAGCCTTTTGTGTCTAATTCACAACTAATTCTGTTGTCTACTTATTTATGTTCTAAAGTGGCCCTGATGAAATTTTTAATATTTCACCTTAGCAGAAGATTCATTTTTTATGCTGGCTGGTAATTTTCTCATATATAGCTTGAAATTGTACTCTAGATAATTTTGCATAGTAGTATATCTACATGTCAGGACCATTGACTGCTTTGTTGAATGGCTCTTCAGAGCTGACAACTGGATAATAGCTTTACTTTCAGCCAGCAGAGGAAGTCAAGAGCAAAAGTGTAGAGATAATGTGAATATAATTCATTATTCAAATATGCAAGTGATGAACTGAAAACAAAGAGGGAAGAGTAATAATGGTGTCATTATTTTTATTACTCTTGTTTTGCAAACGTAGCATGAAACATTAAAGTAGATCTTTGAGAGATTCTCAACTGTACAGTGACAAATTTACTTTCTTGGCAATATTGATAAAAGGAAAGTAAAGCAGACAGGTTTCTGCAGAAGGTATGCTGTGCTGTTAGTTCTACTATTAAATATTTTCGTGTTGCCTTTTGCACTTTAAAATCCACATTATTAGCTACTCTTTAGAAGCCTGATCAGTGACTGGAAGAAAGTGCATTGTTGTTCTTGTGGCTCTATTTTGTTAAGACAATCTTCAAAGCTTCTAAGTCTTTGTAGCATGACTAACAAAGGCCAAATAGGCAGGTTATATAAAGCTTTCCTTTAAAAATGAGGGATTTGCATGTGATAGCAAAACATCCTTTATGAAAGCAGATACAGGTTTTGATGGAATAAGGACCTAAAGAGCATTTGTTTGGTAACTTAAGTGTTTTCCCCTTACTGTGCTGTTTGACACTTCACCTTTCACATCATCTGTTGTATTTTTCCAGTACTTAGGTGAAGGTTCATTTAAAAATTTCTTTGGTGGTTTTAATTTTTCAAGTGCACGTACCACGATATACTGAGACTTTATGGAAATAAAGGTGAAAGTCATTTTCTGCTAAACCCACAGCAGTGGTGAAATAAAGTCCCCTGCAAATGCAACATCGCTTTTTGTGGGGGGCAGAATGGCAAACACCCTTTTCTCCAGGCATCATCTGCACCAGAGAAAGAGAAATAAATCATCAAGGAGGTGTGGAGGTCTCACCTCTGCACGTGTGAGCAGCAGAGAACAAGGCAGCACATCTGGAAGGGCCCAGGTACAAACTATGGTATTCCCTATCTCAGTTTAAAATCTCTTTGTAGCTGCATACAAGGGTTTGTGGATTATTTTTATAGTACCTGAAATGTGTTCATTAGTTATTTTTCATACTACAAGAGCCTGTAGGACAAGCTTTTATGGGAACTATCCAGAATTTACTGGCTGATTTGACATGCAGCTTTTATGAACTTCCAGATCTCTGGAGTAGGGTCCATTCTGCAAGGGGTTAATTTGAGAGAGGTAAGAAGGGGATTGTAAGGCATTACCTTTGGCTTTCTAAAAGTTGAAGTAGGCAATGCAATCAGCGCCTGGGAAGAAGAGAGGATAATTTTCCTAAACACATGAATGGGACAAGGAATACTCAGGGATACTGAGGCACAGCATAATTAAGGGTGTTGGCCAAGATTAAAGAAGATTTTGGAAAAGTTCTCCCTACTTTTAGTTTATTTCAAGACTTCCTTTCTCAGCTTCACAAGCAATATTTTGCCTCCTAAGCCAGTGACGTATTGAGAAATCACACAGATTTAGTATCCAACCCTGAAAGTTTTATCATTTTCATTGTAAATAAATAAGGTATGAAATGCCAAAATGTGTACCACAAAAGTTTGCACCGTATTGTAGCTGTTGATGGATCTAATTGTCTTCTAACTTACATTCTAAACACAAGTAAATACCACTGTTTTCTTATTTAAAGGAGGTAAAACTGTAGGAGAATTGAAATGTAAAGCCTTTAGTTCCTCTTTCTAATTTTTTTTACCTTTACATGATTTTGCATCTGGAACTTGTATCCAAACCTGAAGCAACCTTTCTATCTAAATAACTGACACAAAGATCTGGCTGCAGCCTCCAGCTGGAGAGCCAAAGGGGTATCAATGCTCTCCAGAGCTACAGTTCTGGAAACAGATTCTGTGAAGATATGACCAAGGCTACCATGTGAACTGGGGATCTTGGGGCCAGCTTGTTCCACTGCTTTTATGACCCTGAAAGAGTAATTTAGATCCTGGGTGAGAAAACTTTATAAGCATGGGCTCAACTTCACTGGGACAGAAGCCTGTGCTTGCAGAAGCATGTGTTTAAGCACTGTCTTGAAAAAATATGGTTTCCTGTACCGGGGCTTTTAATCTCTCCATTCTCCAGTTCTCCATCTGTTAAAGAGAATTAACAGGTGGCAGAAGGGAAATGTTATTATCTCTCTTGTTTGCTCTTGAAAGCCTCTGACTCTTGAGTGTGTGGAGCCACAATCTCAGTGCACCCTCATCCTCTCCTGAAGCATCCCTGTCATACTGTAATGAAAAGAATAATTTATGCAGTATCCTTTACAAGGATATTATGTGACACAGAGATGCCCAGAGGAAGGATTCTGAGGACTGTGGAGGGACTGCTGACCTTCCTAGAAGAAGCTGCAACAGTGCAGAGGACCTCAGCACCTCCACAAATGGAGAAGCTTCATTGTTCTTCTCTTGAACCCTAAGCAGGAACTGATGATATCGAGACCAGGCAGACCAAGCTTTTCTTGGACAGCCTCAGAAAGGAGAGGAACAGTCCTGCTAAAGGTGACAGCTATTTCTGCTTAATGCCACATGCTGCCTTCTGCAAATACCAAAGAGCACCAACCTACAGAGAGTAATTGCTTTCAGGTGATGATCTTAGCTCTGAGAACAGTGATCCAGACCATTAGGAAGCTGGCCATGAGTAAAAATCTTGAGTTCTTTTCCTGTATAATTGATAAAGCCAAACCTAGTAATCAGTGACGCTTGAATGCTACACCCGTGCTAGGCTTCCTGGCTTGCAAAAAACACCGCAAAAGAAAGTTCTTAATTAATTATTATTAGTAGATTGTGTTTGCATTTTATTATGAAGACCCCATATGCAATACAGAGTAGAATATAATTCCTGTTGTAAATAGTTATAATCTAATTAGATGAGACAATTAAGAATGGGGGAAAGATATAAAAGGGTGAACAAAAGGATAATTAACCAACATATCATTAGCGCCAGTATTTTTCCTTTTGTTTGTCTCTTTGAAGTTTATTCCTTGCTTATTTTTTAAATAATTTCTTTTTAAATTAGCAAAATCATTTCAATTTTCACTTGGGCTCTGTATAAACTGAAGAAAAGGGTTCTCATTAGAAATGTATTAATTAACATGATAATAAGCATGATTCTGCCTTGTGGATAAAGGCAGCCCTTTCCTATTAAAGGAGAGAGAAGGACATTATACACTGGCTGCTGGAGCTGCTGAATAGCAGCCTAAGTGATCAAAGCCAGCCCAGCCATCGTGGGGGCACACGGGGCAGTTGCCCACATTACCAAGTCCAGAGGGATGGTTTTGCTTTCAGTGCAGTTCCTTACTGCTCCATTTCAGCTGTTTAATTCGGGATGGGTCTGGTAGATTTATTTTGCCTGGAGAGCAGGTCTGACCCGGGCACAGCAGCAGAGAGCTCTGTGCTGCCCAGTCATGGGGTATTTGCAGCCTGCCCTGGGCTCTGTGCTGCAGCAGCTGCTTTTCTTCCAGCCTGCAAACCAGGCAATTAAAGTGAGCCTGGGTATGTCTGCAAAAGCTGAGGTCAGAACTTTGACTGGAGGTTCACATACTTGGCCTAGCCTGTGCTTAACACTGTGTTATTTATTCCCACAGCTTTCACGGTCAGCTGCTTGTTTATTTGACTGTTTTGCTCACTGTATTCCTGGGAAAATCTCTTTTCCTCCAAAGGTCGGTGGGGGTTTGGACAAGGGCCAAAGCACAGGTGTGGTTCCAGCCCCTCCCCAGCCCTGTAAAACCACATGCTGTTGTTCTCAAGAGCATCTTGCCCTTAACTGAAGGGCAGAAATGACAGAGTGCAGTTGGAGAGGCAGAGTCTGGCCCTTCACCATCTGACACTTCACCAGCCTGATAGAGTTGCCATAGGGCTCTTCTGCTAAATGGAGCCTCAGACTCCTCCATCCTTGTCCAGCTCCAATGCTTTTGCACCAGCTCCCCAGGCAGGAGTAGCAAGAAGCGTAGCAATGGGGAGAGTGTGATATGTGAGTTATTTTCACAAGTTAGAGATGATCCCATAACTCATACGTGGTGGAGCGGAGCCTGCAGAAAGGAATTTCTGTCCACCACCGACTGTGCTCACTTAATTTATTGCTTAGCATGTACCTTTCATCATCAACAACAAGAAAACTACTTTCTGCATGAAGTTAATGCCTTTGCTTGCTTGGTCCTGGGGCAGAGGCTGCCTCCTTCCCCCTCACCCCTATGAGTGCAAAAGATTTCTCTGGGTGATGTGTTTTCAGGTGGATTCTGAATGTGCTGGGTTGTCAGCTCCTGCAACACCACAGACAAAGTTTTTAGTGATAAAAGCAGTTGACAAGTTTGTGTGTGATGTGGCATCTGACTATCAGATGTTAGAGGAATGCAAGAGACATACCATGGCGAGGCACATAATTCAGTGTGTGTGTGTGTGTCTGTATATATAGAACCAACAATTGATATTCTAATCATCACAAAGCAATCATACTGTGAGTGCATTTTTGTTATTAATACTTACTCTTTGATGCATAAACAATCCCATTTGAAATTCCTGGTACCAACTATGCTAATCTTTCACTGGAAAAAACTTATTTGCAGAGGAGGAAGAATGAAGGGTAGGTGAGCGAAATGTATTTCATCTGTTTGAAATAACTGCACAACTATCAGCATTAACAGTAAAAATATTTAATGAGTATTGCACTAGCCAGCACCAAAAGTAGTGAGATACAGAATTGCATTTGTTCTGTCACAGACATGACTGACATTTAATTATTGTATATTTTTGTGCTGATAATCTCATTCTTATCATTCGTTGTTAAATCCTTTAGAACCCCAAGGAAAATGAGATCAAGTGACAAAAATAAGATAATGAAATAATATGAAATAGAATAAAATTATATCTTGTAGGTAAGAGATGGTACAGGAGACTTGGTTATTTTATAGGGTTGTATAAGCTCTGAAAGTGATTGTGAATTAAATGTGTTGAGCTCACAGAAAAGCTTTGGAAGAGAATGACTGCTTGCAAGCTAAGCTTACTTCTGGGTTGTCATTGTGCAGCACATGCCATGTGAGATGATATAAGATCATTGTAAGCCACAAAAGATGGTGAATTTGAGTCTTGTTGGGGAAAAATATATATCTTTCCAGCTCACTTCCCTTTTGCCAGTTTGTTCCCTTTGTGCTGTTGTGAAGCTTTTGGAAGCCGGTTTGTCACTGTGACTGTAAAATCAAGATCTATTTTTATCATTCTTAGCTTTCAGCCAGAAAAAGGCTTCCCAGTCCTTTGCCAAGAACTATATTGACTACACAACCCGATCCAAACTTCTGAGTCACTGTATATGTCTGTTTGCAATATGTAACAGGAAAGCACTTCTAGCTGAAGTTTTAAACGAGGTAGGAAATCTGTTGCAAAAATTAGATGAACAATGAGTTCTGCTAAGGGAAAGTCAAAGGCAACGCTCACCATTTATTAGACTTTTCCAAGATAACCTGTTAAGTGCATTGAAAAACGACTTTGCAGGTTGTACAGTGGTGAAAACACTGAGGGTTTAATTTTGTTCCCTGCTAACCTCTGAATGATGTAGTGGAAATCTGGTCTACGCACGCTAAGAAAAAGTGCTGACAAAGTATATAACTCACAAATGTGCTAATTTACTGAACAGGAATAGTATTTATTTGAGTGCACTAGATAGTGACCACTTCAGTGCTTGTATTTTTGCCAGCTTTCCCCTAAGTGTACTTTGTAGCTATTCAAAGACAAAAAATTCGCTCAGTGCAGAAACACAAAAAGTTCCTTTTCCTCCCTTCACAGGGAGCTTGTGAAACAGCCCCAAACTGGAAAATGGAGCTTTTTCCAAATTCAGTTATCAACTTACTGTACAACTATAGGTATAGATCTTGAATTTTATTTCCATTAGTTTCTGTCTTGTAAAATAGTACAGCTCATGATGACAAAGTGTTTTGGAGTTCTGGGTGAACACCCCTCTGTGAATTCTAAAAGCTCTTGTCATGAGAACTTGTTTGTAAAGTGCTGTTACAGGCAGCTCTGCAAATCCCAGGTAAGGACAGCAATGTTCAAAGGGGGCTCTCAGGCTGCGTTCTGCCTTTGTCCTACAATGAAAGGCTTCTGTGTACAAAGCAAATTTGGTTTTGTGCAGTGTTTGTTTTAGGAAAGCACCCACAGTGTAAAAAAATTACTTATATATAGATAGATTTACTTTGGACTAGTATAATTCTGCTGCTAACATACTACCCTCAGGCAGAATTTAGATATGCAATTTGATAACCTGTTGACATTTACATGTCCATAGGTGCTAATGACCTACATCAGCTGCATGTTCTGACCGAGGCTTCCTCTGCCCTCCCCATTTCTTACATAAAGACCTAAATCACTTTAAAGGACTCCTAACTTTCTGAATTAGAAAACAACACAGAAACAGCATTTAAGCAGTGGCTTGGTTCTAAGTATATTTCGGTTGATTTTCCTTGCATTCATTCTATAAGCCTCCCTGTTGGTGATAGAAATAAATGTGCCACCTTGCTGCCTGGCAAATCTAAATAAAGAGCTGCAGCTGGGCCTGATTTCACCTTGTGCTACACTGGTATTCATGCGTTGTAGTGGCATATCACTCATGCTAAGAGAGAGGAGAAAGCAAGCCTGTTAGCTTGTTTACATCTACTAGTTGGAGATATTCCTGAATAATAGAGTTCAGGAGGTTTGGAATAATTCATGTATTTCCAGCTGCGATGTTACTAACCTTCATTGTGGTCCTGGACTGAATTAATCATGCCCTTTTCAAAATGCAATGCAAACAGAAGCTGCAAAACTTTCTACCTGACTTAGGAATCTCTAAACATCTGATTACAGGCTCCACAGTCTTGCATTCCACAAGGTTTTGGAGACACAATCCTTGTTTTGTGAAAAAAAGAGCTGTCCCTTTGTTTTACAGGAGCAAATGTGTAATGTACAAATTCAGTCAACCTAAATTCACATGCATAAAAATTCATACTAATTTAGATCGTGATTCTGATCAAGAATCTACTCACCTCATGTAATGCTCATTGGAAGCTTTCCCTTGATGCCAGTGCACTTTGCAGGAGTTATTTGACCAGTGTCAAAGCCAGTAGTATTACAACATTTTGTTAATGTCCAGTTGTGAATTTAGGCCATAATTCTACACTCTCTCCTTAGTTATAGGATAATGGATGTACTTCACAGATGCAATCAAAACAATTTACCAAAGATTAAATTCTCACTCCGGAAAGCAAAGTCAATCTCACACCATCTGCAGACAGTAAAGTGTCATGAGGACAGATTTAGTGGCATGGTAGTTGTTCCCAGGGAGCTCCTGCTGCACTGAAATGGTAACATGAGAAAAAGAGCAAAGATAATTGCTGGAAGATTGAAAAATTATCATTTGTATCACTAGCAGAGAGGTGGGAGAAGCAGATGTTTTGGAGTAGGCGAGGTGATGACTGGTCTGTGGGGAACATGGACAGTGAGGAGGGCACGTTGTTCAGCAATCTTCAGAGGTTTGCTTTGACATCAGTGCAAAAATGAGCCACAGCAAAATGCTGAAGCTTCCTCTGGTAAGTTCCTTTTACCCTGATGGCTCCCTACAAGTGATTTCCATTTGCCAGAGCAGAGAAAGTGGGAAAAGAATGATATAAACAAGCAGTATAAATAGTTCCTGAAGTCTACATAAGGGCTGCAGACAGAACTCTCTACCACACCTTTATGCATTCTCAGTCTCACAGGTGGTGAGGCAGAGGCTTGACAGGTAGCAGGCTGCAGCTCTGCTTCAGACATGCTAACACCCAGCACCAGGGCACAGAGCTGGCCTTAGGGTGGCTTTCATCTGCTGGGTTTCTTGTCCTTTTACTCCTGGCCTGCTGCAGTTGGTAGCTCAGTGATGCTTCATTTCTCAGCTTGCCTGGCCAAATAATCCTGGTCTATTATTCTTGCTTTGATTATCTCAGTCTGCTAAGCAATAACACGTGGCTTGGCTTGCAAGCTAGGTAAGACATGGCTCAGGGAGGAGCTGTGGGAAGTGTCAAATATGAAGAGAAAAGGGGTATATTAAAGATATGTCTGCCTTTTTTAAGCATTCCCATCCATTCAGTTTTCCTTCATTTTAGTAGCATACTTCATATTTGAAGTCACCATAAAGAAAGAGTCTCTGGAGTTTGGCTAGATCCATGATTATACACACAAATAATGAAGAAATCCAACGCATGCTATTTCCTTCCTTTTTCCCTGGTTGTTAGAACTTAAGCCTTGGTGGGGAGAACAACAGCATTGCAAGTGCAGGTGGAAATAGATCTGTGTAGTAGAACTGTTATGTGTCTGCAGGATGTTTATTCCAAGGAATAGTATGTTTCTGCATATGTTATGCATTAAGGAAAAGGTTTCCAAGCTGGAGGCTCTGAAGTATTAATGTCTTAGATTGTAACCCAAAGAATATCTCATCTGACCTAAGAAATATTGAGGGGAGTTTTTTGGAGCAGGGATAGCATGACCCCTGCAAACAGGTATGGTCAGATATGGCTGCAGGGAGGTCAGTGCTACCTGCACTGGAGTCATTATCTAAACTGAAATCAAAACCTCTGGGTCAGCCTGAGAAGGAACCCCCATAATGATATTTTAATGCATGCTTGGGAAAGTAGGAAAGGGGGGTAAATACACAAGGAAGTTCAAAGTCTGAAAGACTTTCCTATCTATTCTTCTAAATAAGGGACAGATTTTTCTCATTCAGTCAGGGCTTATGAGAATATCACCCACACTAAAAGAGACAGGCATATTATTTTCACTCCCTATTCCACCAAATATGTAAAATGAAAAACAGGTGATTGCAGTACATGTGTGTGTTTTTTTTCTTTTTTCTTCCTTTTGGGGGGCAAGGAAACTTTTGATCTTCAGTCTGTACAGAAGCATCCCAACTTTAAAAAAGAGCACTGTCAGATTTATTGTAGCACTGAAAAGTACAGATATTATGCTTACCATTACTCAGTGACCTCTTTAGGCTTGCCATCATGGTCCAAGATTTATTGCCTTCTGTGTTTAAAATGCAAAAGGATATGTCCTGTTAATATTTCTGGGTTTGCTGTGAAGCAATGACTTCCTGTTTGCTCGTACCACAGGTAAGGAAGACACAAACCACAAGTGCCAACACTATGTAATTTTTTTGGTCCTGAGTCCCTAATTTCTCAGTCATCTGATGTGTTCTGTCAAAATGCAGCCTGAAAGTCTAGACCAAGAGATATCTATGATAGAAAGTGTACATCAGTATTTCAAGCCCTCTAAATTTATTCTAGCCATTTGACAGTTGCTTGGAGATACAATCTCAATTTTTTTGCAGTAGCCCCTTCAAGTGGATATTTATGGCAGATACAACTGTAATTATTTACCTGTAACAAAGTCCAGGTCTGCCTGCTCCAGGTGATACAGACAACAGAAGGACACAGAGAAAATATTAATCTTCTTTCTGTCTAGATTTTGACCTTTTGCACCCAGCTTCTTAGCCAATTATGGAAATGGAGCTGCGTTTGTTTTTGGTTTTTTTTGTTTGTTTACAAGTTTTGTTTCCTTATTCCACAAGCCTGTCAGTTATCAGTGTCAGTGCCCAAATGACAGGGTCTGAGTGTGCTTCTCTGCCTTACATTTAGTGTTCCTACATGGTTGCATTAAAAATACTGGAGTCAAATGGGCATATTCATGTGAGTTAGGGTGAATCCTGAGTGACAAAGTTGAACATTTTGGGACACAGAGTTTTTATTAGTGTAATTTGCCTTTTTACATAGATGTTGTTTATTTAAATAAAAAGAAGTGAGAGAAAAGAATAACAAAGGAAACAACTGAACCACAAATAATGGGAATCAGTATCTTGTTTTGGTAAAGACACTAAATCTGTGCCTGCTTCTAAAAGGATAAATAATCCTGTTGATTCAGTCTGAACTATTTACATCGTTTAAAATGAAACAGCAATAAAACAGAATATTTTGTCCACTGCATCATGTGGAGTAATGAGAGAGAATAGTGAAGGCACCAAATTCTTATTTGTTTCTGTTCCTCCAGCAGGATCAGAGAGTGTTTGAGCTGGCTGTGCTCCCATGGTGCTCCTGTTGCTTGGTGCACAGAAAAGCCTCTGCTGGGCTGGGGCCACTGTGACGTGTCTCATGTGCCTTGGCAGAATCAGCCCTGACACCTCTCTCAGAAATGCTCTTCCCATGGTTTATAGGGCAGCTCGTTGAATGCACCACAGAAAATTAAATTGCTCTAAAATATAGAAACTAGAAAATTATCCTTTTACTTGCAAAAACATTACTAAGAAAAGGGCTTAATTACATGCACTATTTTTCTCTAATACATATCAAGTGAAAATGTTTTTCTCTTCGCTGGTGGTTTGGTTTTTCATGTGATATTGTTTCATCTTTGACTTTCATACCATTAATGTAAGGTTCAGTATGTTTTTCCACATTACCTGTAATTTGATCGGCCCCTTTTGCATAACTTCTAATAATCTGCATTCTCATATTTTGATATAAAAGCTCAGAGATATTCAGAATCAAGAGTAAATCATATGAGAAAAAATATCACCGGAACAGGCATATTATCACTAGCAGCACTTAGGTCAGTAATCCAAGCACTGCTGAATGCTCGAGTTACATTTGAAACGTGAAAATATTCATGTGACCAATAAGTAATAATACTGTTCTAAATCACTGTTTAGCCTCATCTTGGTTCTTTTCTGTGTAGCTGCTACATCTTGGCTTAGTTTTGTTTTTCAAATGTATTTTACTTCTACGGACCTTTCAGCTAGTTATTTTGTGAAGCAAGAAAGCAAACCCAATTCTGTGTTATTACAGTAAAGGCAACACAGTCACCTGATGGATGAATTTAATAATCTTCATGCTACATCCTTTCAAAGCAAATACCACTCATTTATTTATAGCAAATTCCTTAAAAGTTGTTGAAAATTTATTGTACATTTGCCATTCACAAGACAACGTGCAAGATTACTAAGAGCTGATTCCTCTGCTTTTTGGTTCACTGAAAATGTCATTTAAACCAAAAAGTAGCTGTTTAAAAGAGTTTTTCAATACCCAGTATCCCCAAAGTTAAGAAATAGATCCCAAAAATCATATGGGTTTTTTTTTTTTTTTTTCAATAAAAGGTCCTGCTGGCTAAAGTTCCAACAATTTTCATGTCTGTAGACAATTAGGATTTTTGCAGCAGGCTGGATGTGGAATGTACAGGAATTACTGATAGTGCCTTGTAATTAAGTCACCAAACTAAATTGCTTTGTAAAAGTCATCCTAGTCTGCAAAGAGGTTTTGGGGAAACTGCCTTTCCCACTACCCATTCTCAAGAGCAACCACTCTGAATCCTTCCCAGTCTGCATCCTTCCCACATCCTAGGGAATAATACAGACTCTTCAAGTGCACCTCTAAGAATAAACATATTTATATTTATTACAGCCACCTCAGATGTCAAACATGACTTCTCTTTGAGTGCAGACGATGGGGATCCAATGCAGGCAGCGTTTCCACACTTTTATCCCTGCTATGTTACCAGCTGCACTGGGATATGGAATTTCATTCCATTTCTGGTATGCAGCTTCAACTCCTGAAAGCTACGATGAGATGTTCATCTTAACTGAACTCATTTCAGCAATGTGTCCACTGCTTTGAACAATTTGACACACAGAGATGCTTTTTACAAGTTGATTTTTGCTGCTTTCTTTTTGTTGACATGATTCACTTGTCAGGCTATGTACTTGGGCTTTCAGCACCTCTTCCCAAGTGGAGACTGCATATCTTCATTTTGGCAGTTTCTGGATTCCATCTCAAAATGTAACTACTGTACTTTGTTGCCTTCAGTGCTGGAATCTCTGGAGATGATTTTTTATTGCTGTTTGGGGGGAGGAGGAGGTTAGTGATTTGGCAACAGCCCTGCAGCTGTGACCCAAAACTTCCTATTTTGCTCTTTATTTTTATAATAGTGTGCGTTATTATAGTATCCAGAAGTCCAGCTCCAGCCCTAAGACATGATGACAGCAGATACAATTAAAAGCAACACTTTGAAAATTGCACATACTAAAATTTGACAGGACCAAGTTTGTTTGCAAACTTACATACAACTTGTTGAAATTGACTGGAATAAAAATATATTTTAAATTAAAATGAGCTGGTTCAGATCTGATTCTACAGGTTTTGGATGGTACTAGGAAGCCAGAGGAAACTTGGTGATTCATTTGTGCTCAGACTTTATAAATTAGTGCACAAGAAATATGTGCACATAAATGAGAGACAAAGCAAAAGCAGAGTTTCGCTGCATTTCCAAGATTCTAATTTTTATATTCACCGAGCTATGGGCAGAAGTGCTTTCAAATGACCTGGTTTATTCTCCTGAGTATCACATTCAACTGAATTTCATCCAGTTACACTTCCACTGAGACCAATCACTTGGGCCTGATGAAAGCTTTTTGTTTGTTTTTTGGCAGAGCATAATTCCGAGGATGGAATGTAGTTTTATTTTGTAGACATCAAGAAATGAAGAATCCCTCAGTTCTCATGGCTCTCAGTGCCAAGAAGTTTTGTCTGTTTGGGGGTTTTTACTATTGTCTGATATGCTTTTTAAATCATCAGTCTTTCATTCTTGTTTTTGTGGTAAATCCTGAGTTTCCCCAAAGGTATTTTAGTTATTATGACTAAGTGAGTATAATACCTAAAAGCATGCCTCAAGCTGTTGACTCTCAGCATTTTCTCTAGGCCTTGAAAAGATTTTTAAACTCTTTCTTCTGTAACCAACTAGTTTTTTACCATCCTTTGAAAAATATGGAGCTATAGGCTGCAAAGGCCAGGCATGAGGCAATATTTTGTAGATCCTATAGCAATGTTAAAATGTTTTATAGCTGCATTTAAAAGGTCTAATCATTGCAAAGAAGCACAGCATTCTCCTGGATGTTGTTAGTTTACACATCCCAAGACTGTGCCAGGCCTCTCTGATACAGGATTTTACTGGCAGCTCAGGTGCAACTGCTAATGTGTTACTATCCAAGAAATTTCTCAGAATCCCCACTTTGCAGGATAACAGTCCTTGTTTCTAAAAACACAGCCTTCAGTTCTGGTCCTTGAATGTCTGTCTTGCCTTTGGGTCTGTTGACGTGAGCTTTATTTGATTTTTTCTAATGTTGATTCCTCTAAGTTTCCATCTTCTCCTCACTGTATTAACTATTCCACCAACCTCTGCATAATCTGTGCACTTCATCAGAAGATATTTTTGTTTTATTTATCCTCACAAGCTTGGTGGAAAGGACATATACTTATTGGTAGAAGTTATTCCTGAGAAAAACCTATAAAATAGTCTTGTGCAGTGGTGGCTAAGTATTGTTTTTTATTAAGCTTTGAGTAGGCATCTTATTATGTCAGAGCAAACTCATGCTCTACCAGGCTCAGCCTCCAGTATTTCCACCTGATATTCTTGAGATGTCCATATCAATGATTCCAGACAACCTAGAATAAGAGTTTACAGCATACTCTTGTTGCCTATTAAGTGTTTGTTCTGTGATTTCAGGCCAGCTCAGTCATCCCTTGTTTCTGTGGGTTCACTGCAATGATTGTGCTCTGTGCCAGAAGGCATTTCCTTGTGTGAGTCATACATTTCTTCTAGACTGAATGAGCACTTTAAGCTCTGGTATTCAGAGGAAGAGCAAATTGTAGAGCTGTAGAAGGAATTTTGTTTTTAAAAAAACTCAAGGCTTGTTGTAATAAAATTTCTTGAATGTATCCTGGTGCATATCCCACAAATTCTGGGATATAATATAATATTTGGTGCAGACCTACCTCTAATGTTAATCTTACAGAGGGGGTCAATTACTTATATATCACAAGGGATTTGTAGTATCTCCTGTTAGTGCAGTGTCTGCCCAACTTCTGTTTAAAACCCAAACCAGCAAGTCTCTGGATAATCTTCAAAAATTCTCATTAATTTAGAACTCTACTTACTTTAAGATTTTATTTGACTTTGATTACCATTACCATGCTGGTTTGGGAAATTTACTTCTTTGGGGGTATTTATTGGCTCATTTCCTTCAAGTTTTTTGTGGGCGGTGAGGTAGAGGAAGAAACAGAAGTCTTAAATTGTGGCCTAGAGAAACTCAGTCTGCTGGAAAAGTGAGGCTGCCTTCAAACACGAGATCAGACTGATGGAAAAGGATCTCAATGAAAAAGTTTCAGCTCAAGTAATGTAGCTATGACAAGAAAGGCTCACTACAGTTTGAGTTAGAGGATGTGGGGTGTTGGGTCTTTCTCAAAAAAATTCCCAATTATTTTATCAAAACAGCTGTATTTCAGCTGGCCATAGAACAGTGACACATGAAGCTCTAGTGACAGATAAATACATAAAGTGTGGTGAGCCACAGAAATAAAATATAAGTGGGTAGCAACATGTAATATTTACATGGAGACTTTCTTTCTGGAAAGGGGTACAACTCAGCCTGGGGGAAAAAAATTAAAAATGGGAGGTTTTGAGTAGCTTGAGATTATTAATAACAACAAAAACAAAAAATGCTAAGGAAATTAGAAGCTTAGGCAAATGAGCTGAAAATGGAGAGGGAGTTCATTAACTATCATAAGAGAAGCCCTGTCTTCCCTGCATGATGTTTAACCACATAAAATGCTATGAACAGGGCTTTAGGAATTTTTCTATTTGAACTTTAAGATTATGAAATAGTTGTGCCTAGCATGCTAACATTTTTCTGGTTTAACACTCACAGTTTTCAGAGATGTGACGTTGCTCTGGTAAAAATCATCTGCTATCCACAGCTATGCTGTGATGTGCAGATTCGTATTCAAAATCAGATTTAGGTCTGAAATTTTTTCCTCAGAAAATAATAAAATGGCTGAGTCAGAATTAAGATACTTTTGGTTGGTTTTTGTTCTCATGAAGACTATTCTTCTTTTGCTACGTGAACTATGTGAAAGGGTCTGAGGCTGATTTTCTAGCTTTAGCTACTTAGACTAGTGAGAAACAAAATTTGGTCAAGGCCCATAATTTAGTCTAGATTTGAAAGTTTAAATCTGATTCTAAAGAGTATTTTAAACCCTTGGATAAAAGCCCTTGGATTTAAAAAAAAAAAAGAAAAAAAATAGCAGCCACTAGAATCAGTGTTTCTCCAGGAAGATGTTTTCTTCAGGAAGACTTAGGTGCTCAACATCTTTTCTGAATTTTAGCCTTTCAAGTGCTGACTGCTTTGCAGCCAGACACAAAGGCTTGCAACTAAATTGGAGCATGGAAATACTGGTGATCCCATGAGCATATTTGATAGCATATAGCCCTTCCAGTGAGGACAAAAAGAATTGTTCATGTGCTAATAATTAAACATGTTCTTGATTTATTTTTTTGCTAGACCCAGATTTGATGTTTTTGCAGAACTGAGAGCAGAATTTGGCCCACTGTATTGAGATGTTTCTTTCAAACAGATTCTTTAGTTTTCTCCTCATTTTTGCAACTGAATGAGGAATCCGCCTTGAAGTTAAATAGAAGAGGTAATATTTTTATAGTTTAGGTTTGCATTGAACATTTAATGCACGTAACTCAACAAGTGGTGGTCTGTGTTCAGAAATTGGGTTTCAGGTTTTTTTGCTGTGGATAACTAGAGGAGAAGAAAGAAGTCAGTGTAACTGTCCTAGAATTATCAACAAATGGAGGGGAAAAAGTATCAACAGAGCAGTAGAGTAATTGCTCTTCCATTAAGAAGTAGGAAATGGGCTGGAGTGTGCTTCTTTGCTAAAAGGCCACTCTGTGAAGAATGGCATTGTAGGGTGCACCTTTGACTCCAGATCAAATTTGTGTATTTTAATGGTGAAAAGATTCTTTTTCTCTCCAGCAATGCTGCCAGTTAATCCTGCATGTGAAAGCTGAGCTGCACCCTGTCTGATTCACACTTCATCACCTGGAGCAGGCAATGGGCAGCTGGAGCAGACTTTTGCTGATGATGGAAGAGAGTCTTGCTCCCTCTCTGTTAGCTGGGCTGTGTTATGCTAAGTACAGTAGTAAAAATGTATTTTTATCAGGAAATTCAGTAGATATGGCCCAATTTAAATGAGTGCTCGTATTGAATGGATTTGTTGACTCAGTGTGTTACTAACTACAGCTGCACATTCATGCAAAGCCAAAGTAACACCAGCTCTGGGTTTAACTCTGTGAACTTAAAAGGTCCAGGAAACCACTCCCTTCTAAGCTCTGAGATGGACAGGAAAAGTCAGTAAAAGCAGAAGGAACCATCCTGCACCCTCATTCATAAGGAAGTGATGTGTGGTAAGATCCAGTCCCCTCCTGAAATCAGGGAAGCCCAGAATTAATTTCTACTGTAAAGACTCCCATTGAACTCACTCAGTCTGGATCAGATCCCGAGTGGAAGCAATTCATCTTCTGAACTGCAGGTCAGTTTAACAGCTGAGCAATGCTTCACTTGTGCTCTGCTGTTCAGAATTTCCAGTGCTTACCTTGTGCCGAGCTGGCAGCAAGGGGCCGGGTTTCACTCAGGCTCCAGCACATTCTTTCATCACTTAGGACAAGCCCCTTTCAGCACTCAGGCACAAAACACACAGCAGGAGAAGCCTGGTCATCAGGAGGCAGAATAAGCTACTCAGTGCCCAGACTGGGCATCCCAAAACTGCCCATGCAGATTTGGGTTAAAGAAAATGAAGCTGATGAAATAAGTTCTATCAAAAGGCCAAACTCTTTAATTTGCAGCTGGTTGGCAGAGAAAGTGGATGTGATTGAGGGCTTCACGTCTAGGCGTGGATAAAGATCACAAAATAGATGGCAGATGGATAATCTTTCTTTAATATAAAGTTTAGATGGTTAGACTGATCACAGTTTAGAGGTTTTTTCATACTTACTTTTTAAAAAGACCATGTAGAGTTATTACAGACTCCAATTTTGTTGTGATTTGTTCTCAAATATGTATTTTGTGTTGCCTCTTTCGAAAAATTCCCAATCACCAAAAAAAAAAAACAAAAAAAAAAAAACAAAAAAAAACCCATCAAACCATTGAAAGAGAACTCAATGTTGCAACATTTTACAATACCACATATGGACAGCAGCTAGGGGTGGAGAAAACCTGTTGTAGAAGCGTCACAAATTTCCTATGGGCTTACTGACTTTGCAAATCTCTGTGAGAATATCATCAATTTATAACAACTTCCACAAGCCTGTTCATGTGAATAGACCCACATACTGCCAGAATGACACAATTTACATGTTGTGTGAAGTTGCAGAATAAAATCTTCAGTTTAAAATGAGGTAAAAATAAAGAGAAAAGAAAGGAAGCTGAACAAAGGTTATGCCCTTCTTACTTACTGTTGGGAAATATCCTTGTGTTGTGGCTCAAGGGATTTTTTCCACTGAAGGAGTAGGTCCCCAGCTTGGTGGGTCAACTTCAGTAATGCATTCAATTCATGTTTTATTTACTGTTTGCTTAAGTATTTTCCTGTGCCAGTGTCTGGATGAAGCATTTTTTACATAGACTGGACACTACATCACATTTTAGGTAAACGAAGCAAAAGATATCCTCATTAAAGGATAGGCTTGATTCACAACACAGTTGTAGTTTATAGTACCTAATGTGTTCTTAAAAGACCAGGTTGAGGAATTTTTCTTCTCAAAATATTGAATAAGATATTTATCTCAACTGTGTCCCTTGTAATCAAAGCCCTTGATTAGAGGTTCTCGTCATGAATGACCAGTAGCTGCTGCAATTAAATATATAATACTTCTGCTCCTGTTACAATTTAGGGTTTTTTTTTTTCCTTAGAAAACATCCTTATCTGATACAGAGTTTGAGAGACAACAACTTATCTTTCTTCTTCCCTTCCCCCTTTTCCTGACAAACATTTCCACAGCCTCACTGTCCATTCATGGAAGGAATTTTGATAATACTTTATAAAAGTAAAAATATAAAAGTACTTGCCAACTTTTTTGGGGGGAAAAAACCCCAACAAACTAGCCAAAATATGTTGATGCTTGTTTTACAATTAAAGGCACAAAAAAGAAAAAAGATAATGATCAAGAGGAAATTAAATACTCCCAAGAGCAGTTGCCTGAGTTATAATGGGTGTAGAGCCCATGAGATGGTTGTGTGGAAACTGAATGTCCCTGCACTGCTCCCTGCAGCAGCTTCCTGACAGCTGTCTGGGAATCTGGATGCAAAGCCCAAAGCTGAACAACAGCCACAGTTGATGTCCAGTTTAAGTTCATTCCTACTTGAAATAGCAAGCTGATATTTACTTATCTTCATTTATTTGTGTGAGAAACAAAGGAGGACACCTAACTCTAGACTGTTCAAGTGACTTAAATATATCTGATCCAACAGATTTTTTTCTCTTATTCATGGTGAGGAAGAGGGAGAGTGGAAGGAGAGATATTTTCCTTATTTTGATGTTATTTTTTTTGTTGCAGGGCAGAAAATGAATGTTCTGGCATTGTGGTAGTAAAAACTGACCATTATCCTGGCACCAGAGAGCACATGTTTACTGATGTCTGAGTTACTCATGTGAAGGAGAAGTGGAGGAAATAATTCATTTAATTATCTTATCCATCAAAAAAAAGCGACAATCACTGTAAGGTGGTTGGAAAGATGTGGGATGTATTTTTATTCCCTTGAAATACTCGCATCTATTAGAGTCCAACACTCTCAAGCTTCCAGATAACCCCAATTGCTGCCCACATCCAATTCCAGATGGAAAACACAATATGTAGAGGCAACCTGTCCTTTAAAAGACAGAAAAAGAGGGAGAGGAGAGGAGAGGAGAGGAGAGGAGAGGAGAGGAGAGGAGAGGAGAGGAGAGGAGAGGAGAGGAG